>JBBMHQ010069343.1:1481-13260 GCA_037834295.1 Postelsia palmaeformis
TTCTCCCCCTCCCCCCCCTCCCCTCGCCGAACACCTCACGGCGCTTCGCGCTTTCTCCAAGCAATGTCTGCCTGGTTGGTCCATCCTGGTATTGTAGGGATGCGGAGTCTATGGTCATACGACTACGGCCATGCATGATATCGAGTACATATCTCCTATCGAGTACACCCCCCCCCCGGTTTCTGTTTTCGTCGGCCAATCGTAGGTGACGTAGTTCTCCTGTTGTCTGAGGTGGTCGATGAGATGCCCGAAACATACAAGGCTGTGATCGACACATTACTTTATCCTTGTGAAGACTCGTTTTTCTTGTATATTTTCGTTTTTCTTTGCGTCAATCAAGTGGCATTCATAAGACATCAAGGCGAGTAACGTGACCTGTGTTCTTTGAGTAGGTTGAGTGACTAGATATATTCCCAGCTCAGTAGTTTCTTGAGCGTGACCCACGCCCCACGCGATCCAAATTACAAAATAGTCTCTGACCGACTGAACCGAACTGACTGACTGACTGACTGACTGACTGACTGACTGAACTGAACTGAACTGAACTGAACTGAACTGAACCGAACTGAACTGAACTAAAGGCGATGCCATGCCGCACTAGGTCGAGACGATCGAACGAAGGAACGAATGAACTATACATTCAAACAACTTCCACGCATATAGGTTGATATGTCTACAAATCGTTCATCAACATCCACCACCTAGATCGTTTTGAGAGCTCGTGCGGGATATGCGTGCGAGTATAGTAAGGAGTACGGGGCACCTACCATAGTTAATAGGACCTACGCTACACACGAAACCCTATATATTTTGCTACTTTGACGGACAATATTTGGTGCTATGAACTATTTCCCATGGTGCCCCGTAATAATATATCTCGGTTAACTCATAATCCTCTTTGTAGCTTTCGTTTTGGGGACGATCACTCTCAGGAAATCGAAGAAGTGATAAATTTACCAACCTGGTACACATGCAACAATGAATCGGCGCCGTGATATTTCACTTCATTCTTCCCCACTATTTCTTTTTTGTAGAATACCTAATTTGCTCGTTTCATCTGCTCGATGTATTCTGTCATTTTGTTCATTGGTTGTGTTGATACGTTCAATATATGTATATACAACCGCAGGTTATCGAAGAGATGATAAGCATGCAGCAGCCGGCCACGCGGGTGATCCGGCTGCTGTGCCTCCAGAGCATGACGGACGTGGGCATCAAGTCGAGCAAGTACGAGTTCTTGAAGAAGGAGATCGTTCAGGTTAGCTCGCACCCCCCGCCGTCAAGAGAAGGGCCCATCCTGTATCAGATGATGATGATGAGGATGATAATGTTGATGATGATGATGATGATGATAATAATGATGATGACGATGATGATGATGGTCATGATATTGAATATGTTTTTGATGATGGTGATGATGATGATGATGATGATGATGATAATGGTGATGATAATAAATATGTTGATGATGATGGTGATGGTGATGGTGGAATGATGATGAGATGATGATGATTATAATGACAGATGAATATTGATGATGATGATGATGATGATGATGATGATGATGATGGTGCTGGTGGTGACAATGATGATGACGATAAACGATGGGATAAACGATGGGGGGCGGTGGCCACGATGCTTACCGTGATGATGACCTTGATGCTGACCACGACGATCATGATCACGAGCAAGACATCCAGCGACTCTCCACCTCTCCTCTCCTATCCCCCGACCCAACAATTTCAGACGTATGGGTACCAGTATCTGTTCGCCCTCAACAACCTGGAGGCGGTGGCTTTGCTGAAAAAACGCGAGAAGGGATGGGTTGGGTCCGTCGAGGCTGGGTCCCCCTGGCCCTCCCTCCGTCGAGCTCTGAGGCTGGTGAACGACTCGGTCGACGTTCGCGTACCCAATGACATCGCCTACGTCTCTTCAGGGTAAGAAGGGAATAGGGATGGACTCGACGCCTGTTTTTCTTTGTAGGGGTCGCCCCTACACATGCGTGTACCTCACCGTAAAACTGATTTTCGAGGAAATATAAAGTGTGACCCAAAATAACCACCTCGAGAGCCTGCGTACGTACGTACTATCGCGACAAAAAATATCGTAAAATCGTAGTTGTACATTCCGACGATATTGGCCTTAAGGAGCCTGGTCAGTCATTGATATTTTCGGCCTGGAAGGTGCTATAACCGCCGTCATCGTGGTACCTACAAGGAAAAGGTCGAGAACCCGGCGCGTGCTAGGATTATAGAGTTAGCACCTACCAGGTATAACTTTTACCTTTAACCAGTTCTGGCTGACGGGCGGAAGGAGCTACCCAATACCACGGGGGGCATGTTTTGTTTTTACAAGGTTTGTCGTGGGATGGCCTACCGTACGTAGGCCGTGGGAGTTCTGGTCTTGATTGTTAGGCCTCGTCGGTGTTTGTGTCACGCGAGGGTGGATAGCTGCTATAGTGAGAAACCTCCCAATGTTTAGAAGCCGCCCCTAAAAGGCAAGCATGGATTCCCGGTGACATGATCCTTTGAGACCCAGGCAGGGAAGTACATTATACCCATAAGTGTGTCTTTTTTGTTTTGTTCATGGAAATTTACCGAGAAAGTCCCACTTCATTGGTTTTTGCCGGCGAGTGAGCCTGGTACCGGCTTTTTGCTTTCAGCAGTGTCAGCCAATCATCGTGTTTGCTTTCTTGTCTCCAACATTGGCCAAAGGCTTGATGGGTAACCTACAGTACGTGAAGCAAGCATCAATGGGCCTTTCCCTCGGGTGCGAGATGTACGTAGGTGATATCTTTCTCAAGTGTTTTTTTTCTCGATCTTCGTTTTTTGACGACCCGTATTTTTTGTTTCTGTTTTTGTCCTTTTCTCATCGTCAGTTATTTCTCTTAATATATTACTTTTACGGGGGGCCATAGTAAATACCTGGTAGGACCTAAGGTACACACAAAAAAAATATACCTCCCTATCTTTCTAGCGATATTTTGTCATTTTTTTGTACTAATACGGAGGAATATAGTTAATAGGACGCACGGTACACCTTAAAACACATATTTTTTACTAACAATATTTGGTCCTATCAACTATGGTGCCCCGTAACACTATGTAAACAGGACCAAATATTGTCCGTAAAAGTAGCGGAATTTTATATATATATACGGAGTATATGGGTTTTTAGGTGTACCGTGCGTCCTGTTAAATATATTCCTCCGTAATAATATGGGATGAAAGAGTGCACACACCTCGGACATGTCATGATCTGCAGCAGTTGCTCATGCCGTCATGTGAGAGGTGGAGCATATTATCCATTAGTACAGATCGAAACCCGGAAACGGGTGCTACAACAGCAGTAGGTCGGGCCTGTCGTGCCGGCCTCACCTCGGCAGCATGAGCTAGATTATGCACGATCAGGAGTAGATGATCTGTCTATCTGCGTTGAGATAGATCTTCTAGGGTCATGAAAACGGTGGGAATCGATGATCCGCAGATGATCTGTTCGATGTGTGAAATAGTGTGAGAATACCTCCCGCTGTCGGTGCTACGACTCCTCCCGTATGTCGTGTCGCGTGCTCCGGACGTGTGAGTCTTGTTTATTGTCATCGAGCTTTTTTGTTTCTTCTTCTCCTTCTTCTTCTTCTTCTTCTTCTTCTTCTCCTTTTCTTCTTTTTCTGCTTTCTGATTCCCCTCGGCTCCCCGCTGTCCTGCAAAGCACGTATTTGGGAGTTGAAAAGCTACTCTAACCCCATTTATTTGTATCATTTAACAAGCCTTGTCCAGCTCGCGCGGTGGTTGCATGTACTCGTCCGAGGCCTTGCTGTTTTCGATCTACCAGGTAGGGTTTGTTGTAGTACTCGTACGTATACACTAGGTGTTTTTGGTTTTCATTATCTTTCGTTTTTCTGAAGCTATTTTACACACCGACGTATTTCCCTCCGCTAAAATTGTCCTTGGTTTCGAACTCTTACCGCTACCCTGAAACCGCAGCAACCTACCCGCCTGACTCTTGCGGTGTTCGCAATAAGTTGCGTTTTTCGTGTCGCGATACTATTGTCCCAAAAGCCATGTGTACACCTCGACCAAGCTTCAAAGCAGAATGGTTGAACTGTCCCTGACTTTTGGATGGATGACTGGGTGTGTGGGTCCATCCACTTTGTCGTACGAATACGGGCCGTGCCAAAGGCCGCCAGCGTTATAGGGCGGGGCCATACCAACGTGATCAGAAGGCACGATGGAGCAAAAATCCATGGATCCCCCCCTATATACACGTTCACACTATGTTTGGTATTGATTACTATGATTACAGTAGTCCAGTCTATTCCTCAATGGAAGGATTATTTGCAAGTAAATATTTCTTGTAGTCACGGACATGGTGGTGGTATATGCCCCCACCCCGTACTACCGGTCGTTGGCTCGTTCAATATCGCTTAGCATGTTTGTTTGTTTGGTTTTTGTTCCGCAGGTACGCGCCTTTGTCCGTGCGACTAGTGCAGGCGTGTGTGCGCCCGGGGTGGGGCCCCGCCGCGGAGACTCTAAAGCTGATGCCCGGCCCCTGCGTGGAGGTCACTCAGGACCCCGACACCCCTCCCGAGGATCTCCCCACCGCACGTGAGCATAGTAGGTTCTCGGTGCTGTTGTTGCCGTTTTTGTTTTTGTTCTTGTTCTCGTTTTCGTTCTCATCGTTCTTGTTCTTTTTTTTGTTCTTGTTCTCGCTCTCGTTTTCGTTCTTATCGTTCTTGTTTTCGTTCTTGTTCTCGTTTTTGTTCTTGTTGGTGGTGCTAGTGGTGCTGGTGCTGCTGGTGGTGCTGGTGTTTGGCGGTGTTGGTTTTGTTGGTGTCGGTGTCGGTGTTGATGTTGGTGTCGAGTTGGAGAGTGGTGTTGGGTTCGGTGTTGTTGGCGTCGATACTGCTGCTATTCGATAGGAGTAGGGGTAGGAGCGAGGGTAGGGGCGGTGTCGATGCTGCTGTCACTCTTAGTGTTGGTGCTGCTGTGGGTCTTGGTAGTGGTGTCGGCGTCGGTGGTAGGAATCGTGTTGGTGTCGTCGTTTAGGTCACCCTGGACCCGGAGGCCTCTCCTAAAGTAATGATCTTCCCACTGCACGCGATAATTGCCTCATTGGTTCTGGTTGTCGTTTACAGCGTTCGTGGTGGTGTTGTTGTTGGTGGTGGTGGTGGTGGTGCTGGTGGTGGTGCTGGTGGTGGTGCTGGTGGTGGTGCGTCACTCTGTGTCTACCTCAACCTTAATTGCAATCGCCATAAACACCATCGAACTACCTCTGTGTCTATAACTACCCCGACACCAACTGCGCCAGTTCACACACCCGCGAAACCCCAGCAAACCGCCCTGATCTCTCTCGAGGCCAGAAATAGCTACCGTACCCAAATAATGGTTGGGAGCTCTACGGAGTAAATATATTAAAACACCGTCCACGCGTACGAGCAGCGTGAGGGGCAAGGAAAACGGCTAATAACTTGTTGCACCCCGTGCTATCCTCCTCCTTGCATTCAACAAATGGGATTCGGGTACCAACCATTTTATGAATCACTCCCCAATCACATCACGTAGCGGCCGTCGCCGTGATGTTCAGATGATGTCGTTATGTTCTTTCGTCTGCAGTCCCAAGGGGGCGAAGGTGCAGGCGGGCAGGCCATGGGTTCTCGGCGCGAGTTTTCTTCGATTTCTGTGCCTTCCACTGCTATGCTTTGACCGGAGTGAGGTACTGAAAAAATCCCCTTTCTGCTTTTTCAGATGTCTTGTGTTACCGATAGGGTAGGTCGAGGTACCTGCCTGCCAAAGTAGTTACCTTGACTTTTCTTGAACGCGTTTTTTTTTTTTTTCTTGTTTTTCATGGCGGTGACCAACAGCCCGCACGACGGGCAAAACACGTACCGTACCGTACCGTACCGTATCGTACCGTACTGCCTTGTCTCAATCGTGAGGAACAGTGCGCTGACAGCGAGTGTCCCGTTGATGCCGATACTTGCCGACCTTCTCAATGGTTGAAGTGCGAAGACAGACGGAGCAGAGGGGGAAGATACCATCGGCACCGGACATGGGCGACGCGGGGTTCGGCGCGCCGGGAGGATGGGGAGGAGGAGGCGTTGCCGGAGGAGCACCTGGCGGAAGGGACGGGAGGGACGGGAGGGACGGCGCGTCCCAGAAGAAGGCACGCATATCACTTACGTGGGCGCTCGGTGCATCGGTCTGTAGGAAAATTGTCGACCCGTTTGGTTGGATACCCAGATAATTTGTCCGTCCGATTGAACCCTTCCGACCCCTGGCCTTCCTGCGCAGTCGAGACGTTTATGGCAACAACCAGTCGCTCGTTTCTTGGGCAGTTCGTCGTTCATATTCTTGGAAAAAAATATCTCCCGAACAAGTTGCGTCGGTCATGTTGGGGGGGGTATGTGCCCACTGTTTTGTCATGCTCCTCACCTCAGCTCTATATTCCCAGTGCTTTTGACGGGCCGGGTCAAGCCTCGCGAGTCGGATCGGGTTGGGTTGGGTATTGGTCACACGATCCAACACGCTGCAGTTTGGAAAGCCCCTGACCCGGCCGGGCCCTACCCGACCCGTGAGACTAAAAAAATACCCCGACCCGGGGTTTTGACCCGTTGCTGGCCTTGGTCATTTCATGGACTTGTCGCCCAATTTCATGTTTTGAGAAAAGTGGTACGAGGGGCACCAGTCTAACATCTCGTAACTGGTCTTACGCGCGAACGTATCGATCGATATATATCTAGTCAGGACCAAACATGACGAGTGAAATGGGGGCGATAGTGGAAAGGACCGAATATTGTGAGTATAGATAGACAAATCTATAATTTTTTCTGTGTGGCTGCCGTTGGGCCTATTCACTATAGTCCCAAGTAATAGTACAACTGCTGGAATATGTATGCATACATGTATACTCTGGTGTATATTGGTATATGATAGGTCCTCATTCCTGTGTACTTCTATGTATTACGATGACCTCCCGAATAAGTCTATTTGATACCACTGTATGCATTGCTATGTAATTATATGCATTAGGATGAGTTTAGCCAGTTCCCCAGTCCAGGAGCCCCCCCCCACCCCCGCACCTGCTTGGCGCTGCCAGGAGAATCCGCCTCAACAGTGATTCTTAGTAGGATACAGCTCATCCTTTATGCGACCCGCCCAACACCTACCGGTGCGCTTCGCGCTTGGTGCAAGCGAGGTCTACCTGGTCGGTAAAAGCCCGACGTGCTCCGTCCCGCCTTTGTAGGGATGCGAGGGTCAAGGATCATGTGACTTCGGCCGTGCACGATGATCAGTCCCCCCCGGCCCCACCGCTGTCGCCAGTTGGGTCCAAACATGATCCCTCTATCGTGCATTCGGTCATTTGTATTGACGCCTATAGCGGTAGTATGTATCCCTTCCCCACGCTCAGACTCGGGGCATCACCTATATACAGTATGGGTGGCGAGACGGCGCACATTATAATTATCCTTTCCTTTATGGGGATGCCCGAAACTTCGACCGAAACAGTGGTTTGTGGCTTTTTTGTTATCGACCGGGTTACGATCAGCGCGAGAACGCTCAGTAGCACCAGTTGCACCCGTGAAGCACGCCTCCTTCCTTGCATTCAACTATGGTAACTCGCTCGGACATCACTTTGTATTGTCCGCCAATCGCGCAGTTGACCGTTCGCTTTAATATCTTCATTTGTTTTATCGCCACCCCCCTCTCTGATGTCTCAAGAGGATTGAGGTAAGTACAGTGTTTCGAAACAGCAGACGGCCACACAGGAGATTTCGAGTTGAGGACGCCTGCTGCGGTATAGGGTACTTAGCGTCTACGGTTTGCCTTCTGAGTCAAGCTCCCGACTGGAGGCGCTTTATGTAGGCAGGCTAAGAGTGAGTATGCCACCCAAAAACTGAAATTTCGGAGAAAAGCTGAAAGTGCAACCTGATGCTGATTAAAATAATCCCAAGGGGTTTTAGTAGTAGCTGTATCACAAACTTTTTTTTTCTCTAAAGTAAAATCCTGATGGAACTTCCGCGGATTAGTATTGGGTCAAGGATGCCCGATCCGTCAGAAATACTTTCGGCGAGGAGATGCTGCCCCGATATTTCGCAGCAATGTGTCTGAAAAAAAGTAAAGAAAGTATACCGTGCGACGGACAGGGGCAGGAGCAGAGACAGTGCCGAGGCTTCCGTGCTCGAGCCACGCTCTTTCTCTTGAACCCCATCCACCCCTCTCTTCCCTTCCCGTGCTCCTAGCCGAAAGCGAGGCGTTATCGATGGTCAAGTGACGAAGGCAAGCGGTGGATGAGCACACGCTACCATCCGACCCGTCCCCATCAATTCCTTTCATTGCTTCTCCTCGAAAGGAATGCCTCCTAAATGGTCCAATGATGAAAAGGCAAGCAAATGAGTACTCCCCCCCCCCCCACCGCCCGCCTCCCCTTCCTCCCCTCCTTCATCCGGTTTTTTACGTGTGGCAGGTGATGCTCGTGTACTTCATCGGCGGGGTTACCTACATGGAGATCGCAGCCTTGCGCTTCCTCAGCGCGCAGAAAGAATGTGAGCGCTTTGTTTCAATCAACCCCGTTAACGTCTGAACTCCCTACTTTTTTCTTTTTTTTTATAGGCGGGGGAAATACATCCTACTTGAAGGCGACATTTCAGGTAAACTCCTTGGCGTTCTTTCTGGAGTTGGCCCGCGTCACCATGGTTGAAATGTGCACCCCTGGTGTGTGTGTGTAAAACACCTACCGTTCTCTGGTTCCCGACCTACTGATATTTTTCCGATGGATGGATGAAGAAATTTACTCTGGACGAAGGAGATAACGAGGACTTTGGTGTGGATCTGTTCACAGATACGCCTTTTATGATAGAGGTGACACATTTCCGCGAAAATGGTTCCGGGATGACGGGCTTCCTTAACCCAGATTCGCCGGAAGGCCATTTTTGTGTCGAAAAATGGAGCAACTGTTTTTTTGGGCAATGGCATTGCTCATCGGGGTGTAATCTGTTTTTTCCTGAGGTCATGTTTGGGGAATGGAGCTCTACTGCAAAACGCCTCCCGAGTACTTTGCCGAAGTGCGCAAGTGATAGAAACATTTCGGACGCATGGTATGCATATACGGAGGAGGTATGTATATATGTAGCGCCCGAATGTCGGGAGTCTCTTCCTCGAGTGAAAAGCTTTGTACTTCCCCCTCCGCACCCGGTGGCCGACGTTTTGATGAAGTATTGTGTTGTACGACATTGCAGGGCTCGCTACCGGTAATAGTTACTATTAATACGAATATAACGTTGGCGAAACGAAAAAAAAGCGGGATTCCGACGGCCAATTGAATACGGGTAGTTATTGGGTGGGAAACTGTTCGGAGGTGAAGAAGGTGAAATTGCCGAAAATAAGGTGTGCTACCCCACTCCTGTTGACGTACGTCTCCTACTGTCGCTTTCTCAAAATGAAATCCGCTGGTCGCGCTAGAGTTGCCGTGGCGGCAAGGGGGCAAGGGGGCGGGCAGGCGAGATGCTCTCACGAAATATCTGGCTATATTGAACTGTTTTTGTTTCTTGCTAGAATATGTGAGCACGAGCTACGAACTGCTGTTGTTAAACGCTCTACTGCTGTGTAGTAGCGAATGTTCCGCGACTCGCGACCCTCGAGACAGCGGGAAAAGGCTGTCGCGGTACACAGCAGGCGGCAGCACGTGTGGACTCGGGGAGTTGAGAGTGTCGGCGTCGAGTTTGGTTCGGAAAAATGTGATAATGATGATGTCGCCATTTTTGAACCACTGTCGCATTAGATAGAGTGAGACACATCTTGCTCTGCACAAGATTCGAGCTTCGCCTCAAATAAGAGAGCACTGTATGTGTCATATCGCAAACCGCGCAAACGGCGCAAGCTGTGTCGCTGTGTAGTAATTGTTCTCCAAGAATAGTAAGCCCTATACCGCAAAACGGTCGGGCCGTTATCCTCGCTTTCCGGAGCCAACTCAGCTTTGAAAGTTACAAGAACTCCATACCTTCTCACACAGGTCGTGATCTATCTATCTATCTGTCTATCTATCTATCTATCTATCTATCTGTCTATCTACCAATCTACCCGTAGATCATTTAGTTCCTTTCCCTGATGCTGTTGTGAGAGGTTGTGCAGGATCTGCGTGGTACGCATGCCGGATCTGTTAAATTGTTCGAGTCTCTCCCCGCAGCATGAGCTAGACCATGCAAGGTCGGGAAACGATTACCCATCTGGCTTGAAATGTCTACATATATCGACGAATCGTGTAAAATTGATGATATATGGATGATATATCTGTCTGCCTTGAAAGGCCTAGGTCATGAACTGTAGATGATCTACCTGCCTTGAAAGGTCTAGGCCATGAACTGTCGATGATCTGTAGATGATCTATCTGCCTTGAAATATCTAGGTCATGAACTGTAGATGATTTACGGATGATCTTCCTGCCTTGAAATATTTAGGTCATGAACTTCACAGTAGATGATCTGTAGATGATATGTCTACCTTGAGATATCTAGGTTATGGACTGTAAATGATATCTGGATGATCTACCTTCTTCCAAAGGTCTAGGTCATGAACTGTAGATGTTATGTGCGAAGTGCGATAAACTCTGTTTTCTACCCTGAAAAAAACCAAAAACCAAAACGCATCAATAACATCCTCGTGTGGTGACCATATTGCTGCTATATTTCAGGTGCTGTCCGCATCTAACTCAGCTCCGACGGCTTCATGTTCGTTTTGTTTTGTTTGTTTTCTCTGTGACCATGTCGCAGTTCCATTCCAGATAGTGACAGCGACAACCAAGATAAACAACGGCGACGAATTCTTGAACACCTTTCTCCCCAACTTCCAGAACCTTCTGCAGCGATGACGATGGCCGCCGCGACCGTGACCGACCTTTGGTTTGGGTCAGGTAATTCTGGCAGTCTGGGTTGGGGTGGAGGCGTTCACGGTAAGGGGGGGAGTGGGCTGTTTTCATGTCATGCATGGCCGCAGTCGCACGATCATATACCCTCGCATCCTTACTATTCCGGGACGGAGCACGTCGGGTCTTCGCCGACCAGGCAGACATTTGCTTATGCACCAAGCGCGAAGCGCACGGGGAGGTTTTCGGCGAGTCGCACGGAGGGTGGCCCGCATCCTACTTAGGATCGCTGCTCAGGCGAACTTTCTTCTTGCATTCGGATGACACCGTCGAATAGATTGGACGCAGAGGGGGGGGAGATGACAAGATGCCGTGGCCCATATTATTAGGGTGCCACGATATGACAACCGGTGCTACCCCGCGCATTCACCTCCTCACGCCGCCCCAAAACGTACAGTTCATTTTGCAAGGTAGGGTCCAAACCGGTTTCCTAGCGGTAGAGGTGGTGGCTAATTATGTTTCTCTGAGATATTTTTCAGTGTAGGGGAGCTAGCTCAATACCCTACCCGAAACATGGACTTCAAAGACGTTGTATTTCCCCGACCCGACCTCCGGTAGATTCAAAACGAAGGCCTGAATATTTCGTATTTTCATGAAAAATACTATCCCTGATAGTGTGCAGCCCGTAGTTGCCCATTTTGGAAGCTTTTTACCGGTCGGAGAAGTCCAAGCCGGAACTTGTAGCCCCCATCGTCGACCTTAACCCTTGCATGCGTCGCCGTGGCCGTGATTCGGACGAAACCGTGGACAGTTGGTTTTTTATCCATGGGGTGGAGGCGGAGGTGCACGAGAGGGAGGGGAGGAGGTCGTGGGGGGGGGGGGGGGGGAAGGGAACTCGGGAGGCGGTGAGGTGACAGAACAG
>JBBMHQ010069354.1:0-13260 GCA_037834295.1 Postelsia palmaeformis
TCTCCCGCATGGAAGGTAGCGACTTCCAGATCGCACTTATCGCCCTCGTACTCCTCTTCACGTGCTATGTGTGCACCAACTCCGTGAGTGCTTGACGGCGTTTTATATAGGCTTTTAGAAGTTTTTTCATTTTTTATCCTCCGGCGGATTGGTACAAATGAAGCTTAAGCTCACCATACTTCCACGTTTGCAATTTGGTTTCGTGTGTCAATCAAACCCTTAGATCCCGTTGTAACACCAGACTGAGCGGTTGTTACCCGAAGAGCTTCAGGCACGTTGACCCGACCTGACCCTCGAGAGGAGGTGGGTGCGGTGAAGATAGCCACCCAGGAAAGTCATCTCCCCCGGGTAGTGTGGGACTCGCGCGAGCTCACCCACTAACAAAAACCTGGGCTGTGAGGCCTTCCCGCATAGGTGTATGCTGTAGCGTTTCAACAAACCTATATTTTCGGTCGTTTGGTGCCGGTTTTCTTGGTGCTGTAGGTTGTTCACAGCGCAGCGATGAACGCTGGTGTTTAGTTTGCGCTGGTCTCCCTGCTCCCGTGATACAACCGCACCAAATCGATCAGTGGGTAATTATTTTGCGATTACTTTTTTTAGAAGGTAGCGATCGATGTGTGTTGGGTCTTTGACGCTGGTGTTGCTGCTGTTGCATTGGTATACCTTAGAACCTGTTCTAAAGCTTTTTGCGCATCAACTCGGCGAATGATGGAGGGTGTTAAGAGTTTGCTGTAGGGATACACAGCGGTTACTGGTGTGGGTGTCTCCCTTTTTTTATTTTTCACTTTTCCGGCGTGACTAATATGTTTGCGCCGCCGCGCAGTTCTTCATGATCAGATGCGCCTGCTGTTATCTAAGCCTGATTACTTGATGATATCTATAGCCCCTCGTAAACCCTGACTTTGGGAAACACTGAGTCCAAGATATCTACAGACCCAAACAATGAATTGGTCGCTATCCAAACTACCTGATGCCAAAAATATTGTTTTGTAACGACTAAATAGATACCCGGATAACAGAATAAGGTCACGGCCTGCTTTACTGTGGAGAAGATATTTTTCAAGATTGAATTGATGTGCAGTTCATCAACGAAAACATCCAGTCATACATTTGGGACTCCCGAGTTAGAAGCCCCATCAGTCAAACGGTCGGAGCGGCATCAGCTGTTCACACTGCCACAGCGCCTGGTCACCCTCCCCGCAGATGACTAAGCCAGGTGCTCATCTCCACCGCACCTAAATATGTCGGGAGCTAGTCGGGTCAACATTCTCACGCCCCCGAGGTAACAGCATTTGGTTTATTGTTGAAGCGGAAGCGACAGGATAAATTGACACTCGGCGCTTTGGAAAGTTTGCTGTGTTATGAGGTCAATATATTACTAACAAACCACCTGGAGGAATGAACACACCAAAATTGAAACTACGCGCACTCTCTTATATCTAAAGAATCCGCTATCCACCCAGAATGTCAACCACCTCGATACCCCCCGACATCACACCATCTTTCCATGTACCCCCTCCGATCTGAAAGTCGACTACATGCTGTCCCTCCCATGACGGCCCTTGTTTTTCGCACGGCCCGTCCCTCCTCCATTCCCATGTTTGCTTCGTGTTGGCTTCCGAGAGCAGTTTTTCGTGGGCGCCGCTTTGGCTATCAACACAGCCACGGGGGCTGATCGTCGGGGCGAGCTCAACGGCATCTCCGCGACAATGACCTCTTCGATGAGAGCAATTTCTCCCATCGTGTCCGGGTCGTTGTTTGCCTACTCCATCAACAGCGACCACGGGTTTCCCGTCAACCACCACCTCGCCTTCGCTTTCCTGGGTTCGATGAGACTCATCGCGGCGTGCATGGGGTGGAACAGAATTACGGACAATGGAAACATGGAGTGAGCACCCCTTTCTCGCATTAAAATGGGTGTGCCGTTCTCCTTAGGTTTGGCGAGACTGACCACTGGTTGCATGCGTGCCACATCCCCTACAGTGGGCGTGCAGCTGTATGTTCGCGTGGACCTCTCCCACAAAAATCTTCACGCATGCATTACCTCAACACTGGGGCTCACCACCATCGCACGCTTACCCGAACGAAACACCCCATGGCCTCGGTGTGCTGCGAATCACATGGCTCAAAACGAGATACGTTATGTACTTCTTATGGTTGGGAAGCTCCGGGAGTTGCAAGAACAATAGCTCTCGAGCCCTCTACCCCTCTGGTAGGATGCGGAATTCTGTAGTGTTGAAAATTGTGTAGCTCGTCTTTCGTACAGACGGCGTAAACGCCGTGACGTGCTTAGGTAAGTGACTTGCTGGCGTTGCTTCCCTCCTGGGTTCTTTGAGGCTGATCGCTGTGTTTATTGGGTGGAGCTGGATCCCGCGGACAACACAAAACTATCATACTCACACCCGAGCTTACATGCTGAACGAGTGCAGGCGTTCTGTAAGAAATTGTAAGCGTCTTCTGGTATCTCAGCTGCGAACAGGAGATGAACCGATCAGAATTTTTCCACCGCTGTAGCCGCGAAATTATGAGACAGATGGCAGTATGCGACATAAGCCTTTCGTCCTGTACTCGCGCTGGTGATGAACTTATGATCGGCGATATATTTCAGCACGCTTGGAGTAGACGGGAAATAGACATAGCACACCTCGTACTTTTTTTCGAAGATTACGGTTGGGACTGCGCGTTGCTATCCCTATGGCTTTTTGCCATACTCGAACGCAAGGCACACACCCCAACTTTTCAGGCGGTAATTTAGAGCACTACTTTTCTTCAAGATCCGCGCTCCGTACTGTAGAGCCAGACGATTTATCGCTTTGCAGTGCTGCTTGAGGGATTAGTCGCCGGCATCTATTTGTACCGGTGGACTGCTGATACATATTCATCGTAGCATGGGCGTCCCTGTTCAATGCTGTACATGAGGAATATAACGGAGAGGTGCTAGTAAGAGGGGGTGGGGGAAGGGTGTACTCGATAGGAGATATGTACTCGATTTCATACATGGCCAAAGTCGTATGACCATAGAGCCTCGCATTCCTACAATACGGGTGCGGAGCATGTCAGGTTTTCACCGATCAGGCAGACATTGCTTGCACCAAGCGCGAAATGCTAGTAGAGGGGGAGGGGGGTATGTTTTGGCCTACACACGTTTCACTAGAAGGGGTCCTGAGGTTGGGAGCCGCCCATTATATTTTGTCAATGTTCTTTGTGCAATTATCACGCGTGCTGAGAAAGAGGTAGGAACATATTTTGTCGTGTTCGTTTTTGATTTGTCGGGTTTCAATTTGAGAGGCAGTCCACCATCTTTGTTGTTATTGGTTAGTGTGGTCACTATATCCCCCGCAGGCCGACCACGGCATCGCCTATCGGGGTTTCCCCTTGCATGTTTCGCGAAGTTTGGTTTCGGGTGGGATAATAACGCTCCTCGAGGGAGAAGCCTCCGGGCGCATTAGGTGCACCTCTGTCGAGAAGTGCGTCCAAGTTCGCTAAAACCCTTCACCGGTATACACTCAGTTCGTGCGATTAAGTGTACCTGGTACCGGTGTTGAATTTGCAGTTTTCCTCGATGTGGGTTCGTTGGGTGAGGTTTATACCTCCGCAAGCGGAGAGCCTCGGGAACAAGTGGTGCTACGACTGCCGTAGCTCGGGCAACTTGAAAAGGGGTAGAATACGTTTGCTCTAACGTTCATGACTGCCAGGGTTCTTCAACGCCTTAACGGTAGAGAGTGGATGCGTTCGGACATGAAGGGATGGTTCTGACTGCCTCGGGGCTCTCGATTTGCTGAACTTCCTAAAATACTTTAGCAGTCTCATATGTATTGTCGACTGTCTATTTGCTGTCCCGTTTGCATTGCAGTACTCGTGTTCAGTTACGTTCACGTTTTCAAATTGTGTTTGTTGTTCGTGTAGGCGGGGAGTAGGATTGCGCATCGAGGATAAGGTGTACATGTTTTTTTTTCTGTCATTTAGTTCATTCTGGGCGAAAGTTTGGAACTCCAACTGAGGGGAACAACCTGGGTCCAGTTATGAATACCCCCCACTGTCACGTCGCATGTATCAACGGGGGTTTTTGTTTTGAGATTGCTTGTTGTTGTTGGTTGATCATCACTTTCACTTTTCAGCCTAACTCGTAGGAGATTTTATCCTCGACGACCTTTGGGATAAACCGTGGCCACAGATATATACCTTTCTCCCCCCCGGTACGTGCCTCTTTTTTCATCGCGCATAGGGTTCAGCATTCCCACGGCTCGTCGATTTTCATTGAATATAGCTCACTCACGCTTTCGCGTTTTCCGCTAGTTAATTTCGGTAATGCAAGAAAAAGGCCCTGAACATGCACTCGATAAGGATTGAACCCACGAAATCGATCTTGAAAGGCGCGCGGACTACCTACCGAGCCACCGGGGACGCCGGCTATATCCTCGTGTGACGGATAAGTCTTGGAAGGCGGTCGATTCTTGAACGGGAGTAACAAGAGTACATAATGGTGTTGGTTGTCGCACGCCCAGCAGTTCATAGGACTCCGCAGATCTCGCAGACAATTTTTACCGAGCTGCATCGTTCGTCCAACCTGTGGTAAATCGCATAAATCATGTTCATGTCCACATATTTTCGCTTCGTCTGTCCGACGTGTTGTAATGTAGCATGCCAGCGTGCGAAAGGCCCAGCCCTCGGCAGGAGGTTGAACTTTTCGGTGGAGATGTTTCTGGCTTGTTGAGATCCTCACCCAGAAAATAATTTTTTATAGTGTGATGCTTTTAGTCGTACAGTGTGTTTGGGCCAAGCGCATACACATGTTGAGCGAACAAACTTCCTCGCAGCTATGAATAAAGAGATGTTCAGCTCCTTACGTGAACAGCTTGAACTGTAGGCGCGACCCCCCCCTTTAACAAGCTCTACAGGTGAAGGATAATAGAACGAGCACGACATAACAACCAGACATAAGGTACTTCAAAGTATCAGGTAGACGGTAATTGCAGCGTAAGGGATCTTTGATACTCGAGTACCTACTACCCGAGTATGATCAGCTCTGATCGGATTTCATGTCCGGGTGCCCCACAGTACTTGCCGTGCTTGCTTTACCCTTGTCAGGTCTCGGTCGCACCGGGCGCATTTTAGGCATAATTTAGGAGGCGTATGGCGGGTCTAGAGCTTGAGGTATTTGGAGCTCTTCCGAATAATCGTATCGTTCAAACTTTTCTGCATTTCGATAGGAAATTATTCGGGCGTCGCTCAATAGATTGTGGTGTATGTTGTGTACGGCTAAACCAGGGTGTGCAAATAGTGTGGCTTTATATGATCCTACTTCCTGTGGGCGAAGCGGTAGATACATATTTTTTACTCTCGGAGGATGCAGTTTGCAAGCACTTGGTATTGCCCCCACGCCGGTGGATAATAAACATATACCTGGTGGACGTGGGGACGGCGTCGAAGGAAATGTAATATTGATAGTGCGGTAGATGCATTTATCTCTGTTTGGGGTACGTTCGCACGTAGTCCAGCGAGCCGATGGCCGAACACACGCACATACATACATGTGATTTTGATTACAACTCGAACTGCATGAAAAGTGTAATACGTCACATACCGTTGGTATGATAGGTATCCGTACCACGTGTGCGTTCGGGGCAGCAATTTCTCGGTTGATCGTCGCGGCCTCTGATGAATACCTGGCAATACTCGTATAGTACATCCAACCTATATAGCCCATCCGTCAACCCGTCCGTGTGTATACCTGTCTGTCTTTTTCCACGTCCTTTGTCTCTGGGCGCTTTTGGTATTTTCAAGTCGTGCCGGGCAGGCCAAATAATTGCCCATTTATTTAGTTTTGCGTCAAAACGTTTTCTCGCGGTTGACTCCCTGCACAACGTTGAGTATCGGAGACGAGACGACCGTGGGCCAGCCTGGGTCAGTGCACGTGCCTTTCGTAGAGCCTTGTGGTGTTGGTTGACAGCATGACGAGCGGTGAGGGTTGCACCACTTGGGTCATAATCAGACGTCGGATAGATCATCGACCCCCTCTTCATGACCTCGATGTTTCAGGGCAGACATACTTCTGATCTGAAGGATTTAGGTATTTGTGTTGGATAGGGAGCCGTATAATATATGGCGCTCATGGTCTTCGGCATAGTCTTCGGCATAGTCCCTGGGGTGGATAAGTACAAAAACATGTTTCCAAAATTGTGTTGGCTGTTTTGGGGCAAAACCCAACCCCTGTCAGTCTGACCCCCCTTCTGCTCACTCTCTACCGAACATAGATACGCCAAAATGCCTCTAAACTGAGCAGGAAATCCATCCATAAGAATTTTTGCCATCAAGGAACATGTTCTCCGTGTCCAGCACCTTCACGTAGGGTATTTAAGCCTCTTGTAGACAAACTCTGTCCTTTCTTGACCGCTGTCGGGTTGTGTCTCTCTTTACCGTCGTTGCAACATCCACGATCAAGCACGGCAAAGCAACACCCTTTTGGCTGTGGCTCCATACATGTCGCCCGACGCTTCCCATCGAAATTTGCAGGTTTGGTTCGGTGAGTTCGATGAGAAACCTTTTTTTCACTCTATTAGCCGAGGACTGGTGATCACTTCCCAAGACAACCGTTCGTTGTCATATCCACGCTGAAGCAAGCCACGCGCCCGCCGCCGTGAGTTCGCCCGTGTCACCCTCCGCTGCACAGATGTATTCGCTCGTATATATGTTCTCTCACTAAAGTTATCCTTACTGTCGACGTCATTTGTCTGTCTGCTTTTAGGCCGCCCGGTCGGTTGACTCGACTGCGTGTCGACCCAAGTGCCAGCAAGACATGAGAGTTGCGAAAAGAAAAATGGCTGGAGAATCCAAAATAACGAGCTGAACTCTCCGCACCGTCTACATTATCACTGCTGTACAGCAGCAGAGCAACACAAGAATTGGCATGAAAATCTTGCAAGCGTGTACGTAGGGCAGGAGCGGGATAATACGTGCGAACGATGCGAGTTCGATGACTGCACGAAGCCAAACCGCCCATGTGCACCCTCTTGAAGTCATTACGTATCATGATCTCTGCAAGGTTCCCCTTCGGGATGTAGATAACGTGAAATCCCGGTGATGTCGAAAGGCGAAACGGAAGTCACAGGTAACACACGTATAACTGTTCTTGGCTGAAACGTGAGCCATGGTTTAGCGTATTGCTCGGGAGAGGAATACTTCTAGAAGACCCAGGAACATTACTCTTCTTGCTCTGATAGTTACTACTGCTGCCAGGTTTTCATACTACTGCTGTTACTTTACACGACTACGTACGCAGATGCAACGCAGGCAAAAGGAGCATGCACTCTATCTACAACGTATACCAGGTAGGCTGGTCCACTTCTACTTCTTCTACTACTACAACTACTACTACTGCTACTATTAATACTCCTACTACTACTACTACTACTACTACTCCTACCACTACTCCTACCACTACTACTACTACTACTACTACTACTAATATCAATACTACTACCACTACTACTGTAAAGCCTATGCTGGCAGTGAGAGCCAATGATAACGCGGAAAGGTCGCCGTGGAGAGGTCGCGTAGCGAGGGTCTCTTGTAGCCGTCCTCGCGGCGGACGTAAGCCGAGCAGAGTTCTTTCTCGTATTCAGCAAGGAATCGCCAGACCCATGAGGGTCGAGGTGATTAGAGTAACACCGCAGGGGGTCACAAGGATGGACCTTACCTGATCGGGTCGGTTCTGGAGGTCCTCGTAGTCAGCTTGATAGAAGAGATCAACACGGTTCATGCCGCGGACCTCCAATCGTCTGAAATCTGGTCCGATGGGATATTTCATGCATGATTTTGAGAGGTGTCCTTCTTTCATGCGTGTTCCGAGGTCTACAACCGATACGTCTTACCCTGTCCGTGATATTGCCCCCCTCTTTATTCGCCTCAAGTTCATCTTAGCTAAGGATGATTTTGTGGCGTCATCAGGAGGATGACTAGACGGCTCAGCTACTTCTTGCTGACGTTCAGGTCCCCATGTATTCGTATTCATTCGTGGGTTCGAATCTCACGGTGGTCACCAATGTAAAGCCTATGCTCGCAGTGAGAGCCAATGATGGCGCGGAGAGGTCGCCGTGGAGAGGTCGCGTCTCGAGGGTCCCTTGTAGCCGTCCTTACGGCGGACGTAAGCCGAGCAGAGTTATTTCTCGTATTTAGCAATTGCAATCCCCACGAGGGTCAAGGTTATTGAAGTCACACCGCAGAGGGTCACAAGGACCTTACCTGATCGGGTCGGTTCTGGAGATCCTTGTAGTCAGCTTGAGAGGAGAGGTCAACACGGTTCATGCCGCGGACCTCCAACCATCCGAAGTCTAGTCTGATGGGATATTTCATGCATAACTTTGAAAGGTGTCCTTCGTTCATGCGTGTTCCGAGGTCTACAACTACTACCACGACTACTGCGTCTTACCCTGTCCGTGACACTATTACTACTACCACGACTACTACTATTAATACTATTAAGGAGGAATATAGTAAACAGGACCAAATATTGTTACTATAAATACAGAAATATAGAGGTTTTTGTATGGACCGTAGGTCCTATTAACTATATTCCTCCGTAATACTACTCCTACTACTATAACTACTACTACCTATACTACTACTGCTACTACTATAACTATCACTATCCTCCGGTCCTTGGACGTGACAAAAAAGTGACCCCAGATTTTCAAGATAATAGACGTGACAGAAAAGTGATCCCTGCAATCACACCACGGGTACCCCCCATGTCCGCTCGACCCTTGAAGCTTGTTCTTGGCGGACAGCGGCGTCGTCGCGCTAGTTTTCGTACGCCTCGGCAGCTAAGCACGCACCGTGGATGGGCTCCGGCCGAGTATCGGCATCTTAGTGAGCGCAACGCCGAGCATAGCAGCACGCACGTCGAGCACCCCTCCAGCAGACCCTGCGAAAAACTGCGACCCCTGGGAGTTCCACATCAATTACTACTATTTTTGAGGGTTGGGGGTTCCTGATGTCTATGAATTGCATGACATGAAAGCACAGCAAGCCACGACGGTTGCATGCCATGAAAGCAAGTCACGATGCCTCGCCACCTTGTGCATGAGTACATGCCACGCCTCACCATCACTCCTCGGCAACTCGAAAAGCGCGGGTAGCTCTATTATGTCGGTATGCATCCACGGTACGCAGTGCTTGTGTCATTGACCCTTGGACTTCTGGCGGCCATGATTAACACGAAGAACAGGCGCAGCAGCAGCAGCCCTTCTGATGATGAAAGAGGTGAAAAGCGATCCTTTTCTGCACCTAGCTGTCTTCGCAAGTTGGATCCTCGCACACTCCCCGATCTTGTACCTCTTCTTCTCCGACCAGACTTAGCACGTTTAACGCCAACGACTGCGAACTCAACAACGAAGGGTGCTATGCCTTTGACCCGAGCAAGTTTACGTATGGCAACACATGCTTTCAACAGCCGGTGCGCAGCTGTGTGTTTACCATATATTCGCGTAGCTGCATTCGTATTAGGACAGGCACAGGGTGTACTGATGTGGTCAATAGAGTAAAAATAACAGCTTTAATGTAAAGGCTGCGTGCGGGACAAATGGCAAAAAATGCTGTCAACAATAGCAGTGTCGCAGCTGTGGGTTCAACCTATTCGCGTAGCTGTACTATTAATACTCGTATCAGGACAGGCATAGAGTGTACTGATGTGGTTGATTATGTAGAAAGAACGGGTTTCATGTGAAGACAAAACACACATGCTGTGAACCACAGTAGAGGTGCGCAGCTGTCATAGGGTGTGTAGTGATGTAGTTGATTGCCTAGAGAGAACGGGTCTAATGTGGAGACAACTCACACATGCTGTGAACAGCAGAGGTGCGCAGTTGAGTGTTTCCCCTCAACGCGTAGCTGTACTCGTACATAGAACATGATATGTCTATATTTTGTACCTGGCACAAGGTTTCTGTTTGTTTCGAGCAAGTTTGCGTGCGGAACGTATGTGCTATACCGAAGACATGCTGTTGTTGTGAGAATAAGTGTAAGGTGCTGGAGAAGATCGATTGAAGGAATTTTGCCCGTACGGCAAAACATGCTGTCAACATCAGGTGCGCAGCTGTGTGTTTAACCTATTCGCGTAGCTGTCCTCGTATCAGGACAGGCATATCTCGATAACGTTCGACACTTTTTTTTCCTGTCGGTTTCCCGTAGTCCATTTCAACTCGCGAATGTTTCGGCAAATCAGTCCTAATTTTGGCAACGTCTTTTATTCTTATTATTCTATCGACATGCAATTTTCCCGGTTGATGCTTGACTGTGAGCGACTACTTTCTTGATATTTTCTTTGATTTATGTCCAGTATATACCTGTACGATCTGCCTCATCTGCGTATATTTGCGGTGGGATACTTCTTGTTTGTTTTGCTCGTCGGCCTACACTTACTTTGTTCCAGTATTATTTATGAACTTGTTGTTCTAGTAGCACTTTTTTATCTTCTCTAAACATTCGTACCAGTATCGGTGAGGTATCGAATACCTCAAGTTTCTAAATCCGTGTAACAAATGTGCACCTGTTTCTTGCGCCGTATTTTTTCTGCGAGATCGTACATGACGCTTAGCTGATGGGTACGTATCTATATTCATATATTATTGATGGAATCTATATGTTCATATATGTCTGCTTGGTTGTGATCCGTATGTTCCACGATGTTCCACATATGTATCCCCATGAGTGAGCACCGGTCCTCCTCCCATCCCCGTTTTCTCTCGTCCTTAATGCATCTTCAACCTTGACTCTGTCCTCCCTTTTCCTATTGCTGCCCTCTTCCGTACCGTACCACGTTCAATCCGTGTTTCTTCGGGTCAGCCTTGGTTTTTTATACTGACGAGGAGGTCGTTCCTCTCCCGTTCGACGTTCTCCTCCTCGGCCGTGGACTGCAAGCTTAGACTTTACGGCACACGCCCTTCGTCTCTTTTTCTACTCTAGCCTGCTTTTTGTTTCGGGTAAACCTCCTTTGCTGAGTCCATTCCCCTCCGTGTTTCTTCTGTTTCTCGTCATTGGGAACAAGGCGTTGGTTATAGCCACAACGTTATCAGTTTTGTTTTTAATCGCCCTGGTGGCTTCTATTTGGGACTCTTCGCTCCCTGCAGCCGTGGCACTCAATCCTGAGTGCGTGTAGCAGGTTGCTACGGAGTTGATCGTTTCTGCAAACGCATGTTTCCTTGTTTTCATCCTTCGGACTAATTTAAGCTTAATATTCGAAGATCATTTTCTGTGTATCCTTTTCCTCCATTTCTCAGCACCTTTTTTTCAGGAAGACCGGAGACTAGCAACGCGAATGTCACTCACTCGATTGCGATACTATCACAATTAATAATACTTATACTACTACTGCTACAACTACTTCTTCTACTACTACTACTACTACTGCTACTTCTACTACTGTTAATACTACTACTACTTCTGCTACTACTACCACTACTACTACCATCACTACTAGTACTTCTGCTACTGCTACTCCTACTACTGCTACTACTACTACTCCTCCTACTACTCCTACTTCTACTACTACTTCTACTACTGCTACTAATACTTTCACTGTACTAGTAGGCACTACTGCTAGAGAATGACCTGTCGCTCATATGAAACAGACAACCTCATGGTGAACCAAGTGCAAAACCTGGTACACTACTACTTACTACTGCTGCTACTACGGCTGATTCGACTTGTGCCGACCACTAACTACACTAATATGTACTACTCACCGCTAGAGAATGACCTGTCGCTCATACAATACAAATAACCTCATGGTGAATAGAGAGGCCAAGTTTCCACGTGGTACCATGGATGGGTTGGGGCATGACTATAAGTACCAGAATGACCCCTACCTGGCTCTATTGTCCAGACAACTCCACCATTTAGGCAGTCACCGAGGTCAATGGTCCGGGCATTCATATTATTATAGGACCGTCCGATTGGAATTGACAGAACGACTTATCAATCAAATATCCCGACAGCAGTCCAAATTGGCAGACCGCCCCCAGAATCAGTTCTTCGGACAAATTGAATTAATGTTGAGGAGCTTCCGAGGCGAGGAGGGCGCTAGCCCGACGCGCCTTGATAGAGGCTTATAAAAAAAGGGTTGTGCGTCTGCCCGTGTGGGTATACCCAGGCTCATGAACGGACACAAACAAACAGAAAACAGTTTTGAAAGCTGCCATAGGTTGGGCTTATTCAACGAATCCTTAATATCGAGGTTTGTCCGCCCGTCCGTCTGTCCGTTGGCTTTTCTTTCTTTGGGGTGCGACGCGTACAGTCAACTGATTCAGACACGCTCGGGGCTGATAGACGCCCGCTATTCATGCGCACCGTTCTGTACTGCTCATGTCGAGAGCGGTGCCGAGATCAGAGAGCTAGGCGGTAGTGACCGTCATAATAGGTTATTACAGTGTCAAGTGTCACCGGGAGTTGCACTGAACCCTCCGCGCTCTCTCGTGCAGCAAGTCACCAGCACCAAGTCACACACACCCAGAATTGTAGCTGCACCACGAGCAAACGCCACCACCACCACCACCACCACTAGTATTTTATCGAAGATGCCCAGTCTGTCAATATATATTATCCTAATGGTGTCGGTACTGGTGGTGGTTGCAGCAGGTGGCAGGTGATGACGGCGGTGGTTTTGATGTGCATTGCCTTGCGCTGTCTCTCGAGAACGAAAAAGAAGACAGAGTAGGACGAATCAACACCACACCACCACCACCAAACACCACCACCACTACTAGTAGCTTTATCGGAGATGCCCAGTCTGACAATAATCCTATCCTGGTGGTGTTGGTCCTGGTGGAGGTTTTGGGAGATACCTGGTACCTGGTATATACAGCAGCAGTGCTTGGTACCTCGTACATGTACCAGGTACTGTTAAAAAAAAATCAATTTTCATACAATTCGGCACTTGTATAGATAACTAAATAAAAAAGAAAAATGCGCATATATATGGAGAATCGGACTCCGGGCATACCCGTGGGAGGGTTTTACGTTACCACTACACCACATGCGATGCGTCACAACATAAATCACCAGTAGGTACTTTAATATATGATGATTTGGCTTGATGGGTAGTCCGCGCGCCTGTCAAGATCAATTTCGGGGGTTCAAGTCCCACCGAATGCGTGCTCAGGGCCTTTTTCTTCCATAAAAGAAATTCATTAGCGGAAAGCGCGAGAGCGTGAGTTAGCTAAAATTCAATGAAAATCGACGAGCAGTGGGAATGCTGAACCCTAT
>JBBMHQ010069365.1:0-13258 GCA_037834295.1 Postelsia palmaeformis
TAATAATAAGAATAATAATAATAATAATAATAATAATAACAATAATAATAAGCTACGCTTGACTTTTTGGATCAGTACGAGAAAACCCTTGCATTCAAGGACGCGGTTCTTGTTCGTAATTATGAGCTACTCAAGACATCGATATTTCACCAGAAAAAGGTATACCATTCATCCAACTTGGGTCTGGTGTGCCCTGAATACCTCGCTTTATTATTTTGTACCATAAACTGGCAGAAATACACTAGTGACCGTTTTTTGTCATTGTTGTGACTTGGACGGATTGACGGACATTGACATTGTACCAGAAAACGGCATACCATGACAGAAAACATCATCTCACCTGGGTTTGGTGTAACCTGATTAGCTGGTTTGTTTTTTTTGTAAATTAAACTGGCGAAGCAAAACACTGGTATACAGTTTTTATCGTTTTGTTGAGTGGGGCAGGTTTTTAGTTTTGCTCCTAGAGTAGGTAGACCTAGGGTATTGCATCTGCCTTTAAGTCCGTTTCGTGTGCGATATGTGTGATTCTCTCTCATTCACATGACCACGGAAGTCATCTCTCTACCGCAGTAGTGAATGCTATTGTCTTACACTAACCACGGAAATATTCTCCATAGGGAGGAAAAGCATGGGTCCTGTGTGTAGCGGATGTCGTTGAGTACAAAGCACCGTCCAACCCTTTTGAGGGCAAGAGACAGTTTGGGACCACTAGACAACGCCAAAAGGCACTGATTTTGTGTTACCACCTGCCTATTGGCAGTTTAATACTGCGCCCGGGTCGTTCGTACACTCACACTACTTTACTAGTTAAGTAACGGTAGTTTGGGCACTAAACAAGTCGCCCCCCAACCAAACAGAAGTGGCAAAAACCATTACCGTCATGTCGCCAAATGTTCTATCTAAATATCAAAAGGGGTATTGTGGAAGTTGACTGCGGTCTATTAGGAAACACAGAAATTGTGAAAGACAACATGAAACAATGCAACACTCCCATGGCTGTGAACACACACCACACGTCTACTCTATTGGTTGGTCACACTTCGGTGTACCACGCATGGCTACCGACCGGTCTGTTGATAAAATGCGTGTCGACCACCAGAGCCGCCCATTTATTGGCGAAGTCTTCGGACCAAGGACCAGCCGTCGTCGGGCTTCCGATGCAAAATATTGTCGACCCACTCCCCGACATTAGGACGTGTTCGAAGCCTAGGGCCTGAAGGACGGGCAAGAGGAAAGCAACAGTGCGGTTCAACCATTAGGAGTTATATCGCCGCCAATGCGAGGAGGACCACAAGCATGACTTAGTAAGGGGATCGATCTCCCATCGAAAAAATTGTCTCATCATGTATATGGTCGCACTTAATCCCTCACACAGGCTCTATACTCCTACCAGATGCGAAGGGGACACCTTGGCTACACCTGGAGGCTAGTTAAGCCTGCTTACCTTATTTACAACTCACGTATTTCCTTTAAAATAGCTCATGACCTACGCAACTGCCTCGGTCCGGTCACCTCAAACCGTTTCTCCCTAGGTATACTGTGACCTCAAATGTCGGACGTACATGAATACATGTCAGTAGTTGCTTCAATCAACATGACCAAACCCATGTACCTGTAGCTCTAGTTTCATCTGCCGCAGTGAAGGCATAGCCTTAAACGCCGGCGCCTCTAGGTCGTTAATGTATTCCGCCACAGCAACGCCCTTTTCCGTGAACTCGGTGAGGAGATGACCAGGCTCAACCCGCGAGAGCTGATCGTACTCAAGATGTCGGAAGACAACAGGCGTGCTCAATCCTTCGTTTGGTTTCACCAGCCAAACCCTGCGCAGATTTGGAATAGGAAAAATGTCAGGCTGGCTCTTGCGCAATAGCGTCGTACCTGGTAGGTTTTGAGTGATCGAAAAAAAAGGAAATCGGGTTTTCCACCAAAAACAAATCGCACCAAAACGAATGTGATTTTGGTCATATTTAATGGGACAATAAAAAAAGCAGAACAGAAATCCGGTTTCGAACTCAACGAACGACACGAACGAATGATCCCGCCGTTGGGCGATCAACTTCCACCAACAGCTCCTCGAAGAAAGGAAACCGATTGCGGAATCTCTTGGGGAACTTCGTAAGAGCAATCCTAGTTCCTGGACCTGCAAGAAGCTCTCGCGCTGACGGAGCGTAAGCAGCGTGCGGCGGTCGCAGTCACAAAAAAACAAGATGGGTTGTTTCGATCGTCTCGTTCGATTTATCCCGACTGAGAGACGAGATAGTTTTGTTTAGCGCAGCGGCTTCTGGGCAACCACAACACACTCGATGGCCGCCAAGGTTATATTGACGCTCTCCCTCTCCGTGGTGGTCGACGGGGTACTGTGTTCCAGCTGTGTACTAGGGGTGGCGAACCGCGTAGCTTCGTGACTCGCCATAGCCCACAATATATTCGGTCTATAACCCATACCAGGTATGTAGTTTAATATGTCTCCGAGGCCTTGTCTGTGTAAAAGCGTGTCCAACCACTTTATGAAATGGCTGAAAAGGGACGTGAAAAAAATATATATATCCGATTTTATAATCGGCGGAATCAAGGATGAACATCTTTCCACCAAACAGACCCCATGATATGCGATTCTGGTTCATTTTGATAAAAAAAGTGGGACCAGACATCCTGCGTGCAGCCTCCGTGAAAATGCAAATAATTACAAGAGCAAATACCAGGTATAGCACAAAGCCGGCCTCAGGTGCATATGAATTTTCTAAATAATATTTCGGCTGACGAGGTCGTGATGAAGGCAGGTCTGGCCGGGGGGACTCCCTAGATATCGGCATAAGCGGGGCGGTGGAGCCGAGCGCGGCTGCGGCGAGAAGGGTTGGTCATATTTTTATGAACAAGACACCCCTCCCCATCCAAGAGCGTCAGTCACGCAGGTACAACTCTTGTCACACTTTAGACCCCAAGGTCATAGGGTAGGGCTCCTGTCTACTTACACCCCAACACATTCCAGAACCGGCTTTGCTATTCCGCCAGGGTGCACCATCCCCTCAAGTCGTCAAAGTGCCTCTATAGGGACATATCACCTCGTAAATCGTCCGCGTGTTACGTCGATGTTCGCTGAGGTGCGCCAGAAATGCAAATGTACCCTAGAAATAAAAATCCGCACCAAGACGCAAACTCAAAGGATCTACGTTTGCGGGGATACCCAGGTCGATGGATACTGTTTTTAATCGTCGTCTCAAGAAAAGAAAGGCGTCGTTCGGTCACTTCGCGCGACACCGGATTCGTAAGCAGTCACAAAATATCGAGGGTACCGCGGGGTTGGTGAATTATGTAATCATGAGAATTTCGTGCTTGCGCACGGTCACACCGTCGTGCTCGTGATTCGACGGGCATGAAACGTATTTCTGCGGGCGACCAGCTTTGCAGATCCCAAGCGTGTCTGCGGGGCCCCAGTTTTTCACCGAGCACAATCAACCAACGGGCGAGAGGTGAATCGCCCACCAGCTGTGAGGGCGTTGACTGCTGCATCGCTTTTTCAAAAGGCCTTTGCGCTTTGGAACTAGTACTCCAAGAGTTCTTGTTGTACAAACACAACTTTATGCCAACAGTAACCCAAGGTCGATGCTAGTCAGCAATATTGATGCCACTTGAGCGGTGACTTCGAGCATTCTATACATGCTGCAAGCGCTCATAGCCGGTCACCCCGGTCGTCTAGTATCAATAGCACCCACGAAAGCTACAAAGAATTGGTGCTGGACTTCGAATTTCATGTGGGTCGGACTTTTGAGTTTATTTGCAAAAATAGACAAAAACGGCTGAGAATGCCTGATAACGTGGGTTGGCGCAATCCGATGCGAGTCAACGAGAGAAGAAAGGGCCGAAGTACAAAGCACGAACCGTAGTGGGGAGGAGGGGGATATACGTTGTGGCCCCGGATCTGAGTTACGACTAGGGAGGAGAGAAGAAATCAAGGCGAAAATTGAAAGGATATCGGAAAAAAGTTGAACAAAACTCGTCCTGACCTTCTGCAAGCAAATCGTCCAAGTGGCAGCTGTTAATAGTTTAGCTAGAGAGTAAATACTGAGCGTTGAGCACCATGAAATGGCAAAACAAACGAGGGTGAAACATTAACGAGACGCGGAAAAACACGTACGTCGTACCACGTACCAGGTAAGAAAAAAACTGGTCGTTGATTGGCTCTCAAAAGACGCACGACCAGAGGCGTCTTTACACGACGAAAGTATACAAAACGTATAACAACAAATGCCAGCGTCGTCTGCTCCAACGGCAATACGACGTATAAGGCCATGAAGTACTACCGCACACTGCAAGGCATGTACTGAGCGTCGGTCAACATATATTTGCATATCTATATACTCATGGTCTGACCCGATGTAGCATCTGCAACTCCTACAACGACCAAGCGTGTGTTGTGTACCGCGAGGTTCGCACATCATTTTCATCACAACATGCGACATCCTAAACGCGTCACCCCGCGGTCTCCCTTGTAGTAATTTCAACGAAACAGCCGTGCGCTCTGTATTGATGTCTGTCGTTGCTACTGTCATGAGACCGTGCACCGCTGACTCGATAGTCTGAAATTTGACAAGCATATCTGTTAGCAGGCGATCAATCCTGCCAGAAGTGCAACACGGGGAACTGACTGAGACAATGTTTCCTGAATCAGAGGTTAATGGAGTGCCTTGACACTACCCGGTGTACAGCCTGGACTATGTTACACAATGCTACACGGTACAAATGGCCATGGATCCGAACATGGTAGCCTACCCATGCCTGCTGGATGGGTAACACGGCGCAGTACCCACTCCCCTCACCAGTTAGCAGTGATACTGCCAAATACATGTACACAAGGGACAAAATGCTGAAACCATATCCCAGGTGCCTGGTACCTCGTACGAAGTGCCAAACAATCGCTGCTTCAAAATTGGTTCACCTGGCTCGTGGGAGAGGTTCTTGAGGATAAAGTATCTCCCCCCGCCCTGTGCAGTAACATGTGCCCGTTGATAAAAAGAAGGTGATGTCTGATCCAAGCTCCGCAGACCACGTTTGGAGTTCTTGTAAGGACGCTGGGCGCCCTGCCAGCTCATTGGCGGCGAATAGCGCCGTCGCAGCGTTGGCACTACCGCCCCCAAGGCCAGCCTCTGGCGGAATACGCTTGTTCAAGTACACCTGCACAAGAATATCAGCGTATGCTTTGTATCACGATGCATCCAACACGCGTAGCACTGAGCAGAACGTAAGAAATCGAGGTCGAGAGCGAGCCCCTGCGCACCGTTCAATAATCACGAGGGGTGAAGTGTATCAGGTGTGTTGTGATGCATTCCTGCGGTTTCAGCGGTTATCTCTGTACGCACAACGCTCCTACGAGTGGGGAATGGTAAGATCCATTGGAATTTCTTCTGATTAAGTCAGTGCACGCTGGGAGTACCTCGGTTAGGTTTTGACTTGCCCAACAAATATGAGCAAATGGCAGGTACTGCATTGTTCCTTCGACAGCACGAATCGCAGGGCACAATAGTGCGCCCTTCTTTCCTTGCACCACGCCAGCTTTAGTATCCAACTGAAAATTTCAGCTATTGATAACAAGCGGCGCTGATCTTTCCGCTGGCTGATCACGACGTGGCAATTTCGGACGCGATTTCCAGAGTACAAAAATCCTTCCCTTGATTTTTTCCCCCCAAATATTGGAACGTTAGACCTATCCCAATGGAAACGCGAAGTTCAAAAAAAAAAAATCAAACTATTGCCATGGAAGAACAATCGAAAATTTCCTCGTACCGCCGCTGTGGGAAAAAAGAGACTTTTTTTTTTCTCTCTTTTTTTTCCCCCAACGGCTGCAGGCGGCGCGATTTGTTTTTTCTAGCATACTTTATACAGCGTGTGCTAAAACAGATATCATTAACATTGTGAAAACACGTTGCTCTCGAAAATCAACCCTTGTACTTCGTAAACGTACGAGGTCTATTGAATCTGCTCGTGTACAGCAGTCAGTCTTGCGATAATCGTGGCAATACCCATACTTGTGTTGGTGCCTACCTGGTACACCCTTCATACCCCATACTAAAACGGAGGCCAGACTGCACGGCTTAGAATGATCAAATTTCCTCCACAACGATTCATATTTTAACCTATACGGTAGGTTGCATGCCGAATAAGGTAGTATACATAGTACAACTGCCATACGATACACCCAGCAACCACGGGCTGTTCAAGATGCGCAGACTACTAATAGTGCTTGTTGGTGGTATACCACTGAAGGTGCAGCCAGCGGGCACCTCGCTCAAAACGTATGTCTCACCCGTGCCCAAACAAAAAAAATGCGCAACTGCTCAGTACGGGCCACAGGGGGGGGCAGGGCAAGACTAGGCAGCCAGGGATATATTTGCGGGGCAACAGGGTCAATGTCTCATTTGTGCACAGGATCGTTCGAGGAGGTCATGACACGCTCCTGGTTAATAGTTGCGGCATATGCTCCCACTGAACCCTATGAAGAGACACAGCAACACACAATTCTATAAAAGCGCCGCCCCTGATACGTACCCGAATCTACAAATTTAGGTCACCACCACAGCAGACTCGCTACGGTCAGAACGCTGCATACTACACCTACGTATGTACGTAGTTGGGGTTCCGCGGGCACTAGCCGGGGGGGGGGGGGGGGGGTCCTCTAGTACTCATCTCACCCATCGAACAGCCTGAACCTTCCAGCTGAGCATGCTTCCTTCAGGCTGGGGTCTTTGCTGAGGGTAGTGACTACGTATGGGATAGAAGCATCATGCTGTAGGATCGTTGTGCGTGCCTCTTGGTAGCAGCTGTAGCTGCAGCAATCACAACGGACTCACAATCGCTGCAGACATTCGGTGTGCCACTTCAACCATTCCATCTCGACAAGCGGCCGAACGGGAACGGGGTAGGCAGAAGGCCAGGCGATGCTATCAACAAGAACAAGCTGTCTTTACCGTCTACAACCATAAAACGAGTACCGCCTGGAAGCACCACTACTATCGAGGATTGCCCTCAAAATGCTAAGTTTAGCTACCGCGCAGACCGCACAATAGTATACAAGTCAGAATAGCAAACTTGTCACGGTCAGCATACCGCTCGTCTCCAACAGCAGGCGTATGAGTAATGATTAATTAGTTACAAGCGGGAGGTCGTCGAAGCCACGCACTATCGCGCCTCCTGTAGTGTTGATGTGCGGCAACGTCATTGCTGTGTGCACCGCTTGTTATGCACCCAGTGCTCACTTCAGTTTCATTTGCGCGTATCGTACAATACGTGTTCGGGGTATGGCACAGTCCAAGTTTTGCCCTCCGTGCCATCTTCACAGGTATATGGGCCGCGTGGTGTACCCGGAAGAAACTCGCGCAAGTGCGCGCCATAAAGGGGACGTAGTGCAGCCGAAGGCATGCTTCATCGCACCAAGAGCACTGTGCACCAAGAGAGGTCACGATGAGTCCGCTTGGCTCTCAACTTCAAGCTTCGGCAACAGGAATGCCTAGGCAACTTAGGATACACTTGAGCAACAATGAACTCCGATTTACTGGAACACGTGTTTGGAAGATAGTCGCAGGTTGGTAAAAAAATACTGTACCTCGAAAAAATCTTGGGTGGAGGTCCGGGTCCGAAACAAATCCAGAGCCCTCAGCACAAGGTTTGATCCGTCAGTCGGTACCCCGTCCATGTTGCAGTCAAACACATCTTGCATCGCGGCCTTTGGGAGTCTTCGAAAGTACAGGTTGTCACCAAATCCCACCGTCTGCGGCAAGAACAAAACGGCAGCACCCGCGTTATACAGGTGTTGTTGAGCTGATGCGGTGCTTTCTAGAATCTAGAAATCTGCCACAGGAAATAACCATGTTACGCCAACGAATTGCAACTTGAGCGAGTCCATGTATGTCGCTTAACCGTCTGCCATCACTACTATCCGCTTCCCAGGCAAACATTGTGTGACCTTGCATTCGGTGCCATTCTTACACGAGGAGGAAAGAAAAAATCAACAGCAGGATCAGTGGACGTATTTTCGCAGTCACAGGTATCAAGGAGTTCCAACTGCCCCTTGCTTACAACGGGTATGTGGAACCGCTGTTGTCTCATCAGAGCACAACGCCTATTAATAGTTCTTCGGAATACACCATGGAATTTGAATTTGTCTGGGGCAGCATTCCACGTACTTTTTCGTTTTGTTGTGCTGACAAGTGTAAATAGGGTACAAGCTACTTGATTTCGACTTGTAAGCCCTCCGAGCCGTTAGTTGGCACCACCCACGTCTTCTGGGTTGCCGATGCAGTCTAATACCGCTGCTACGAGTATAATATGGCGCCACAGGCGACGAATAATCCCTCCGGGATTTCAGCATAATGCACGCAACAAATAACTCTTGCTGGAAGAGCGTTTGACACACCTTCAACAACTATCCACTCAGGCTGTCGACAGTTGGCCCCAGCTTGTTATGCATACGCGACCTATATGCGTTTTTCAATCATACCTGATATATGCCTTTTTGTTTATTATATCTACAGTAGTTTCCTACTTTTTGAAAGGCCGACGGGGTTAAGCCGCCAGCGTTCACCTGCCAACGTTTGTCTTTGTTTTTTATTTGGCTTGCTGTTCTCGAGTAGGTTTGCTAAACGACCCGCACTGCTTCCAGTACATATCTGCATTGTCCCGTTCAGATCATGTGTGGCATTTTGTTTCATTGCTCATTGGGCCCCAGCTCCTTCGACAGATTTAAGACGATACGTAGCAGAACTGGCTTTACAAAGTGGTTGGTTTATCACCGCTTATGAGGAAGGTGGCTTGTTGGGTGACTGTGCCGCACGTGTTTTGAATTGTGCAAAAGGCGACGCGTGTCCGACACGTACAGTGGGCGGAATAGACAGGCTTTATCTGTTTTCCGAAATAGACCCACGACCATGAGATTGCAAGGTTGATTCTTACCTGCAGAAACTCAAGAAGAACTTCGCCCTTCATGCGCGAGATATTTAGCGTAGGTACGGTCACCAGTTGTGCTCAGTTTTTGCCCCTCTATACTTCGATCGAGCCGGAAATGCGGTGATCAGCCCTGCTGCGCCAAGGCCGATATTTTAGGATTTGGGTACAGCAAGCGTTTCGCTCATGTTGTGATTCCTCTACCTCGATTCTCCTTCAGCTTAATGCTTGCGCACTTGTTGAGCGTAAGGTACCCCGAAGCAAATGCACTTTATTGCGGCGTTACCCCCATTTTGCGTTCGTCTGCATGAGAAGGGCGGGGCGGATTGACGGCCCCTCCTATCGTATTGCGTGGGCACTCGTACTGTGTACGTCCGTTGGAACCCTTCGGTGAGGTAGTAAACGCCTCCCTACCACCGTTCAAGTCCCAGATTATCAACAGCTTACCAAACCTACTCGCTTTTACCACTTGAAACATGAGCGGGACCGAGGCAATACACCCAGACAGTGGTGATATAGCAATAGCGGCCCCCGAATAGGCAGTGGGGACCGTTGAAGAGCCTGCTACGCTGAAAAATAACAGGTTGGTTTGGATATGGTCTCAACAACTTACGATTCGGGGGGCGGGGTCCAATCAACACACCGGCTCCATGTTCCATTCCAAAAAGGCGTCATACTCGCCTTACTCTTTCTACGATCACGAACAGCGATCATGCCAAGTCAAAGCACGCAAAGACAAGTCGGGGATATGCAGACTTGCGAATACTACATCGCCTCAGGTCAAGTGTCCGCATCTGTAAATAATGTCTCCCCGAATACCATCGTGGTCCAATACAGTGCGGTAATTTCATAGCGTAACTTTGCCATTATTGGCGGAATTTCACACATGATGCGTTGAAAATATCGCATAGAGCAGACAGGATAGCCCCATAGGGCCTATCATGATAGAAATTCGAAGTTCGCGAGCTACTACTTACTACCCTGGGTATAAAAAAAAGGAACACGTTTTCTTACCGATGACACAGCCACTGTTTGACCATTCCAACGGAAAAATGTGTGTGTAAGTTGGGGGGGGGGTTGCCGAGTTGTTTGCCGAAGTCGGTAATGAACGACGAATTGCTGCGTTAGTGCAGAGAAGGTCGTCACGCCCCAAAAACTGAAATGGGAATCGAAGATGTTGCCTCCGACTTGAACCATATCGGCAACCCCTCCGCCCCCCGCCACCCGCCCCGTGTCTGCTATGACAAGGCAAACATAAATGTGGAGCACGCATGCGTTTGCAATTTAGATCCGGCAAAGGGGCCCTGATAGATCTCTCAGCCTTGCCGCCAGGAGCCCTGCCTGCGGACTGGCGGTGTCTGCGCATCTCGTGCTGCATTGGTTTGTTTGCGCTTCCTCTGCTCCAACGAGTGCCGCTTTGGTCCTGCATCGCATATGTACTGGTAGTGCAAACTTTATCTTCGTTTGGTCGGCGCTCAAGGCCATGGTGCCCGTCGACGCATGTGCACGTGGTTCTTGGGAACAGCGGCGAGTACGACAAAGTTGTGTCTGTGGCCTGTGAGTATACATCCGTCCGGTCCAACTGGTATCGACGTTTTCTTCCGCCAACTCTCATACTTCCATGGTATCTCAAGGTTCTACAAGTGTTTCGCACCAGGCGTACCCTCTGCTGCAGTAGTACTGTAGACTTATTGCTGTTCGTGCTCAAGTATCACGCTTTTGGTCGATGTCTACTACGTCCCAGGTATTCGCGTACTGGTACTCAGTCCCTGGTACATGAAAAAAAGTGCCAGGTACTAATATGTGCAACGTATGCCTGGTACACACATTCCACAGAGTCAGTACATCCGTCTTTTTAAAAATCTTACCCAACACTTTCGGGTTTGCACCCACCAGTATATACCAGCGCAGTCCCACCAACGTGTGATTCCCGAGACTGGTTTGGAGCGGTAGCTACCCACCAATATACCAGCGCAGTCCCACCAACGTATGATTCCCCAGACTGATTTTAAGCGGTAGCGACCCACTTGTATATACCAGCGCAGTCCCACCAACGTATGATTCCCGAGACTGATTTGGAGCGGTAGCGACCCACCAATACCAGCGCAGTCCCACCAACGAATGATTCCCGAGACTGATTTTGAGCGGCAGCGACCTACTTGTATATATACCAACGCAGTCCCACTAACCTATGATTCCCGAGACTGATTTGGAGAGGTAGCGACCCACCAATATGCCAGCGCAGTTCCACTAACCATGATCCCCGAGACTGACTTGGAGCGGTGGCGACCCACCAATGTACCAGCGCAGTTCCACGAACCATGATCCCCGAGACTGATTTGGAGCGGTAGCGACCCACAAATATGCCAGCGCAGTTCCACTAACCATGATCCCCGAGACTGATTTGGAGCGGTGGCGACCCACCAGTATACCAACGCAGTCCTTCTAGCCTAGGTTCCCGAGACTGATTTGGAGCGGTAGCGACCAACCAATTCACCAGCGCAGTCCCACAAACCTATGATTCCCGAAACTGATTTGCAGCGGTAGCGACCCACCAATGTACCAGCGTTGGGTGTGCGCGTGTTATTTTCCGTCATCTGTGCCTGCTGTGTGTCCAGTGTTTTCCCCGTGTGCTGCGTGTTTTGTGTGTTCGCCGTGTGTGCCGTACGCTCTGGGTATTTGGTGCGTTTTATGTGTGTTTGCTGTGCACTGTGTGCTGTGTGTGGGTCCTGCTGTGCAACACAGTGTCACACAGTCCCGCACCACCTGCTCTTCCTTCATTTCACACAGAAACTCCCTCCACGGATGCGTACACGATACAATTTCGTCTCGTTTTCGTTTCTTTTCTTGTACCCCGGGGCTGATCACACAGTGCCCCTCGCATTTCCATTTTACTACGTTTATGGAAACCCCGACCTGTCTTGTGGTGAGATTGGTTTCCTCTACATTAGCTTTCAGTATGGATAATTAGGTTGAATTTGAAGATAGTGTGAAATCGGGGTTTTTAATGTAAGATGCTGGAATGTCTAGATAGGGATTGTTTCGGCGATGTGCATTATTCACATTATGCCATATTGCCATCTGAAAATGTAAATCATACCTGGTAAGTGTCAACAACCAAATACACGATGAAAAAAAAAAAATATCAGACCGCGAAAAGCAAAGGCGTGAAACATTTTTTCTAGCAACCAAAAGCTACGAAAACTAAAAGTACCTGCGCAAAAATTCTTCCGAACAAGCATCTACGACAACCCACTATCCAAGTAAATGGCTGGTTTGTATCAGCTGCGCGTATGTTGCAACGGGCAGAAGGCTATACAGTATTACTGTCTGATACTACCATCAGTCATACCAAGGAAAGAGTAAGAGCCCCAACCGTCTCACTCTCTTTGCAGCTTTGCCCTTTTCACGCCTTCCCCCGAAACAGTTATGCTCCCACCCCTAACTTTGCCCCCTCCAACGGCAAGGGCCATGCCCCCCGGCCCCAGACACTCTCGAAACACCACCGAACGGCAGCTCACTGTTCATGTGAGTGGATGGTTTGTTATTGTTGCGCGTATATTTCAACGCGCAGAAGGCTGTGCGGTATTGCTTCCTAACTCTGCTATCGGCCCCGGATTAACGTTCGCGGTGGCTCTTCCTTGGTCGGTGTTCACCCCATCGATCACCCTGCTCGCCGCGGCGGAGGCGGAACATACACATACTTACGTTCACCCTTTTATTGAAATCACTTGATTATAATGACCTGCCTCACGCTCAGCGAGTCTCCCACGATTTTTTGTCGCTTCTACGACCTTTGCTTTCTTCGCGTTTGTTGCTTTCTTTGCGTGCTTGCTTCTCGTGCCACACCTTTATTACCCGAACAATAGAAAAAAAATCTCGGAAAAAGAAGAAAGTCGATTTCGTTTTTTCAGCGGTTTGGCAGGCTCTCTTTCGCTTTTTTTCGCCGGCTCGTTGAAATTTATTTTGCACTTCAAGTTAATTTTCCCTTTTTTCTTCTTCCGTTTCGTGTGCGTGTGGGTAGTCGGAGCACGGCGACGCGGGCGAGCCCGGCGCCGTCGCGGGTGACGGCGGATGCTGGCGGGTAGAGGGGGGGTTGCAAGGAGCGGTTTTCGTGGTTAGGCGTCGTGTGTGCCTCAAGACACAAGGGAGGCATGAATGGACTCTATCCAGCCTCCATCTGAAAAGTTAGACTGAGTATGTACGAGCCCATAATGATCTTTCGAGACAGCAAGCTAAGATTCAAGCGGTGCTTATTTTTGCGAACCAAGCTGAAGCATAGACGGAGACGTTCGCCGTCTGAGCACCCACACTGTCGAGCTGG
>JBBMHQ010069376.1:1451-13258 GCA_037834295.1 Postelsia palmaeformis
GTTGCCCCGTCCTTATGCTCTTTTTGAAATATGCGACCGAATTATCGACCAGACTACTGGGCCCAACGTCTCGCAGACGACCTCGGGGTTTTCAACCCACCGAGGGGTCCACGAAAAGCTCCCCTCTGCTGTTCGGAGTAAAGGCGTTGTTATGGCCGAGGGTGGCTATGAAAAGCGGGAGGTGGTACCGGGGGGTCGTTGAAGCGGCGGAATATTTCAGGGCGAGGTGGCACAGAGACGAAACACAGAAGAGCCGGCCGTGCCACGCAGCAGAGGACGCCAAGAACGGCGACAAGGGGAGGGGGGGAAGGGGGAAGGGGCAGCTGTTCTGATACAGCTGTCAACGTATGCAGAAATGAAATGATACAACGGGTGGCTATTACGGAGGAATATAGGTTACAGGACCAAATATTGTTACTATAAATACGTAAATATATAGGTTTTTGTATGGACCGCAGGTCCTATTTACTATATTCCTCCGTAATAGGTATCGGTTCGACTATTACGGGGGGCCATAGTTAACAGGACCTACGGTACACACACACAAATATATATAATTACCTATTTTTACTCACAATATTTGGTCCTATTTACTATGGTGTCCCGTAGCAGACTTTTGCCTGTATCTCCCTCTCGTTCGTGTTGCTTCGTCCGCGCGGCAGATATCTGACCTTCCTGAGTACGTATGTTTTCCGTCTAGCAGCCTTTCTGAAGTTCTTGCGTCGTTTGTGTTTTGCTTTGTTTTAGTAAGTTTTTTTTCATGTCAGATTTTTTTTTTTCGGTTTTATTGTTTTATTGTTCTTATTTTTCCCGTCTTGCTTGTGTTGTTGTGTTCTCGTACCCGGTACGCTGGCTTTACACATGCTTGACACTTGAACTTTCAATATTTTTTTGTAGGTTCCCTCTGTCTCACAGTCTGTGACCACATAATCAGTATCTCTCTAGGACAAGGAATCAGGACGGACACTGCGTGTACTGATGAAGCTGGTCAGAAAGGACGATTTAATGTGAAGACAACAGCAACAACAAACTACGTCAGATGGTTGAAACAAAACAAGTATTGTCGATTGGTAGCGTGGCGTTGCGTAGCAGGGTCCGAGATAAAGACCCTGACAGTTTTAAAACCCCTGCGAGAATGGCCTCGTTGAACTTAGGCTCCTATAATACAACTAGGGGGCTGAAAAACCCACTCTAAACGTTGCAGTTGTACCAACATTCGAAAATGGCAACCACAGGCCACACTCCCGCGTGGACGCGGTTTCAGCTCGATATTGTGACTATCCATCGCTGCGACTGATTTCGCACTTTGGAGATGGGATCAGTCGTGCCGAGCATCCAGACATGAACATCACCGATACCTACGCCACGATCTTTTGTTTTTAGGGCAGATATCTTCCTGGTCTGTGCTGCTGTAGCACCTGGTGTAATACAGACCATATTGGCGAGTGGGAGCCGGGTATCCTACACGATCTGGCGCGCGTTCCTTGGGTTGGATCCGTACTACAGCACATATTCTATACAACATGTCATAACGGAAGGTTAGGGTCGAGATGACCTATCTAGACGATACTTTTGTCCAATGCCGTTAGTCATCGTGAGGGGAAACTCAGTGCGGGAGGTTCACACACCACCACCACCACCACCACCACCACCACCACCCTCCCCCCCAAACCACCACAACCACCACCATATTCCCGCGGATGAAATGCACACCCGGGGTACGTGACCAGAACACGTCTAACCACGGTCCGCCACCACACGAAACGAGCACCGGTCACGGGCGTACGGCCGACGAAGTCCTAACTGATACTAACCAGCTACAGGCTCAGCAAGAGTCCATATATTGGCGGTGTCGCCGTGGGCCACACCGCTTAAATGCCGGCAATAGACTGCCGGGCGTGCCTACCTGGTCGTGGATAGCCAAGGTGCTGCTACACATACACCGCCCCAATCGCCCCTCATTTGGAACTGCGTACCCACTACGATCCGCGAGTCAAAAATCCTCTACGGAGGCGTTCACTCCTATAGGACTGGACTTCCCGTTTGAGGGACAAATTACGTGACATTAGAGTTGGATTGGTTTCTATACAATGCAGTAGCGAAGGGGGGTGAGGACATGGACGGGTTTCAAGCAGCGTGCAAGAAAATGCGAGCTATGCCGGAATGAGGGTGCTTGCTACGCCCACCTCCGCCGCCGGAGACGAAAAATGTCGGGGCAGGAGCACGACCTTGTAAGATGAACATATGCACCCTCAAAAAAACGGCTCAAGGGGGGCTTGTAGGGGTGTTATCGATCCAACACTTTCGTATCAGCAACCCTAGTAGTTTTCCCTCATAATTTCCCCCTAACTCGCTTTTGATGTTAGGAACCGGAGAAACTGGAGGAACTTCAGCCTGCTGACGAACGAGTTGCAGACTATAAATTTGTTGGCGAGGTCTTCACAATTAGTGGCTTCCGCCCGGGAACTTGAGGAGTTATCTGTCTTTGTATCTGGTTTAAGGCGTCTCTTGCCTGCGGTTCGACGTATGTTTTCGATTTGATATCATGTATCTGATTCGGTTTGTTGGCTTACTTTCGCCATCCAAATAATATCCATATCGGGGAGGGGGGAGCACTGCAATCAGAACCCAAAAAGGGCCCGAAAAACGCTTGATGTCCATTGCTTATGGATGATATTTGGTTCCCCCGTCGTAATCGTGACGTGTAGCCAGCAGCCAACTCACGGTGTTATGGTGTCACGTCTCGCCTGTTGCACCATGGTGATTTGTAGCAAGCGTCCCCTCATCATACCCGGCAGGCGTTATCGCCCGCTTGAACTGATGAATATCTCGCCCCTTCTTGCAGAAACCAACCGGCGAGACATTCGGTGAGACAAGACTCAAAGAGTCTATAACTTCCAACGTCGTCAAGCGCCTTGTGTTGATGGGCCAGAGTAGAGCTAGAGGCACACCTGCTAGCAGTTGTCGGTCCCTAGCTATATACTGCGATACGCTTGACAACCCTAGTTCTGGGGAATGCTGCGTTGGATGGAGACACTCTTTGGGTCTGCACTTTTTGTTCGTCTTTTCTTTACTAGTGGAACTATCTTCTCAACCTAGAGAACTACCCACGATATAATTGCAAGCCCACTTAGAGTGTCTTACACTATTTTGTGTCGAGCTACGTACATATCTCTCCAATGTTCGGGAGCCTGATGAACTGCAGGGGGGGGGGGGGCGTACTCATTCGTTGCCTGCCTTAGTCGTTTGGCCATTGACCACGCATCCCTTTCGAAACGGACCACCGTTCCTACTCCTAATAGAGGTGCCTCCAACTATTGGGCCCCTCATTACGTTGCTTCCATATATTACATAGTTTTTTCCTTGCTAATCTTATCCCCTTCCTGTTTGGCCGCCTGTGGCCACCATCTATCTCCTAGGATTGCGATCGTTTTCTCGCTGTTATCTAATGTAGCAGACTCCTCCGTGTCACATTTGTCTATTTCCCTCATGCCTTCTTCCACCGGGGGGGGGGGACTCTACAGCTGTGGTACCCTCTGCTACTTCTACTGCCATGGCATATCAGGTGGTAACTCCTGACCCTCATAGACCTTTAGGGGACGTGTGCCGTACCGGTAGCACCCACCACTCTGTCCGAAAAAATAAGGAACCGTTTATTTCCCCATCTATACTTGAACCACCCCTATATTTCTAGACAGAGTGGCATTGTTCATGAGCCTCTTCACTCGAGGAACCCCACAAGAAAACTAAGCGACCGTTTTTTTTTTGTTCCAAGGAACTGCTGGGTCTACATTGGGCTCCAACAGGTGCCGTTCTGTAGGGAGCGCTTGGTTCGCTCGCAGGGATGTCATCGTTTTCCTTCAGAGCTCAATCCCCCCCCCCCCCCCAGAACAACGGGAAGGTTGCCAGCACCGAACAAAGAAAGGGGTGTTTTTCGGAAAGGATATCTGGTCGTGAGGGAGAATTCTCCGTTCTGAAAGAAAAAATAAGTCCGAATTTTGGCACCCCTATCGTTGTTTCTGAGAGAAAAACGAGCCCTGAAAAAAGATCGCGCCGCCACCCGTGTGCGGGCTCAACGCTCTTTGCAGCGGTCCAGTCGTGCGGACCAAACCGATTGGTCGGTCGCTTTGTCTGGACCCCCCCAACGATCACCGCGCCTTCAAAAATACAGGGGGCTGAAAAAGGCACAACGCATGAAACGACCCGTGATGGGGAAGTTCGGTTGGTTGGTCACTGCGGGGGGGGGCGCTACGCGCAGAAAACGCAGAAGACGGCGTGATTCGCTAAGGAAGTGGGCTTTCTAACTTCGGTTTTCTGTTCCCAACATTAGCATTCTCGGGAATATGTTACACTTTTAATCTATCGTCAGCTCTCGTGAGAAACGGCTACCGCGAAAGGTACCTGCTGCACGTACGTAAAATGATGTACGGGCACCTGTAACTCCCGTCAAAGACTTCGTCGGAGGCGTTCTTGCAGACTGTTCGCCTCGGTTCGTACACCGCATCGCGCGCCCTGCTGTAGGACTCGGTGTAGGTTGTCTGTCGGATACAGGGGATTAGGGGATACACAATTGGTACGTGTGGTAGGGAACCTCTTTACATTGTTCATCCACGTATAGAGGCGACGCGTGTGATATGTATGTTATAGGGGGGCACACCCGACCCGACCCGACCCGACCCGACCAGTCCCGACCAGTCCCGACCAGTCCCGACCAGTAGAATCGGGTCATGACCCGTGAGTAGCCCTGTACGACGTGAGCCGCTGACGGAAAGCCATTCGTTTTGTCAGCCGATCGTCCGCAAGAAATGTTCGACGTTAAACCACGATTTCCGTCTAAAACGGCATTCCAGGTATCTGGTAGACTTCGTACTTGGTACAATGATCCCTCTGGCCGGACAGGTACAATGACCCCTCTGGCCAGACAGATGTGAGGCCAGTGGTCATGAGCCACACCAGGTACCGTACTGCACAGAAGGTGAGCAACACATACATACGTACCCACTCCTGGTACATCCCAGACGAAAGTAGATGGGCAAATGTAATGCCACAGACGTAGTACCAGGTACGACCACAAACAGAACACTCCGCGTTCGTATTTGCCCGCGGCCGAGTATCCAACCTCCCTCCTCTTTCTCGCCGCCCCTCGTACTTCTTTCGTCCTGGCACCCACGTGCTTCAAGCTCTTTGTGCCTGCCTGAAACTCTCCTCTCCTCTTCCCTCCCTCTTACTAGGTACCAGGTATCCTACATGGTATCCTACATGGAAGGCAAATACACTTACTACTGCTGTACGTAGATACTTTGCATAATAATGAAAACGATTAGTTATAAGAATCGAGGAGAAGAGCCACCAACCACCAGCCACCACAGACTCACCGTGAATGACGATGGGTCCACGCCGATCCTCCAGTTCGTGTCCGATGCTCCATACGCGCCCGCCGGCTTCTTCCTAGTGGATGGCGCGAGTTTTCCCCGCCGAATGCTGATCGACGCCATCCTGGTTGGGTACACCCAGGCAGCCGCTTTCTCGCGTCAAGCCTTGTACCACAGATACCGTTGGTAATAGGACGGGATGCGGTTGGTCGTTTATACTGGGGGGGGGTCGTACTATGGCAATGCGCTCCGGTGGCGTTTTTTTTATGTCCAGCCTAGAACGAGAGCTACTACTACTATGGTGCGAATTACGAAGTTCGCATTTACAGCTCCGATGACGAGACAGGGTGGTGAGAAGACGATGTGCATGGTCGGCGAGGTCTCCTATATGTCGAGTGATGACGCAATTGAGAGTCAAGTGTGGCTTCAAAGTGGACGGCTACCGGTTCTACTGCTGGATGCCTAGATTGTTCGGCCGTCCTGCCGCTACAATCGATGCTACCTACATTAGTATTATATGCGTACAGCAGCAGTAGTCCCGTACAGGAATAAAATACTTCGGTATTTCTTGCGGGGAAGGGAAATAACTATAAAAGCACTTTCGCAAACAACCACAGCAATACGTCGACGTAGTAGGTGCCTGAGAGCAAGTCGTGAAGTCGAAAAGGAACAACCATATTTAATATCTGGGGGTTTCGTAACGTACCTCAGAGGTTTTCACTGATACCAACATATACTTTGGATATAGGGGAGCGGGGATTTTAAGCAGCCTTTTTCGTTTCGCACCGCGGGTTGGGGTGGAAGCTTGCTTGCAAGCACCGTGCCGGTCGTGACTGAGCCTCATAAACACGGGCTAGCATATCTTCCTCAAGTTCCAGGGTATAGTCTACCGCAACAAGGCCGGCCGCATTTAGGAGCCCACAGCAAAATAATTCGCTGCCGGTGCCTGTTCCGTACCTAGCAGACCAGACAATCATCATGCCTGCCGGAGGGGGGGTTGAGACCTCTGTTCCTCAAGACCATGACCCGTTTGGAGTCCTGCTCAACGCCAACACGGTGCTGCTGCACAACCTGCGGAGGGACGAGGCGTCCCCTGAGCTGCAGAAGCAGCTGACGCAGACCGGCATGCCTCCCTCGGCGCAGGCGTACTTCTGCGACCCCTACACTAGCTCGTACTTGGGACCTCAGGTGACATTCCGCGAGCCACAGGTCATTTTTGAATTTCGATGTCTATTATACCAGGTATAGAATGCATCGTGTTTTTTTACGAGCGCGTAACTGACCAGGATCCGTCAGGCTTGCCCGCCATGCAACACCACCAGCACCAGCACCAGCACCAGCACCATTTCGTAGCAGCACCGGCAGCAGCACAGCGAGACGATGGCCTGGGATGGACGAGCAATTGCGCGCGCTGCTCGCGTCTTACACAGCCGTTCCTTTCAAAATGCGTTATGAATATTTTGCTCTTTTGTCGAATTTATTAATAGCACAAGCACACTGAGCAGAGGGAACATCTCCCACTACCTGGTACAATACAGCAGTGTGCGAGTACTCCTACTCCGCATAAGTACTCGTACCTGACATAGGAAAACAGACGATCGATCGAGCGCCAAAATTACATAACGCACCGTCGGTCCTCCTCTGTTTAGTTTCTTCATGTGTGTCGTTGACCTGTGATACCGGGTATGTATGATATGTACGTACAAGCGGTAGCCAGTTAGTTGCCTGGTACCTTGATATACTCGCGCAATACCAGGTACAAGTAACCATCTGGTCCTTTCTTTCTTGCACGAGAAGTAAGAAAGATCAAATACGTTTCACGCTTTGCGTTGCTGCGGCTGCGGCTGCTTCTGCTGCGGCTGCTGCTGCTGCTACTGGCTGCTGCTATAGCTTGTTTGTTGCTGCTGCTCTGGCTAGCCGCGTGTTTTGTCTGCGAACGAGCCCCAACAATAATGTGCCCCTCGCCCCTCGCTCCCACCGAGAGCCCCTTCAGCACCCCCACGATTAATAGAGCAGATCTACGACATTGAAAGAAAAAAGAAAAAATGGGCTTCATACGTGTACGAGTATGTTTACAGGAGTACCCGTAGCACCTGAAAATCCCGAGTTTTTCCTGAGATTTTTCACTTGAGAAGCCAACAACCGACTTCCATTCATGTTGAAACCAGCTGTAAACAAATAAGTTTCTAGGAATATTCTTCATTAAAAGCGGGAAAACAAAACGGACCCCTGCTTGGCTCGCCTGATCCCACCCTAACCTGATGCCATTTGGCACCCTACTCCCACCCACAAGGTGCAGAAATATACGCGAAGCGCGAAATGTAAACGGTCAGAAATTATCGAACGGTCAAACATGTAGGACTCCAAAAAAAATGACGTCGCGATCCGGGAATTGAACCCAGCATCAAAATCATGATGCTGGGCACCATAGACCGCGAAGCAATATCCCCCCCCCGCAACCTCCACGTTCTTCTTAGGCGATTTCTATTAATAGTCGCAGTACGCGTACGTACAAGCGTATACCTACAGAACGAAGGAATATTGCTGGAGATTGTTTCGTTCTACTTGGCGCGCTGAAACCTACTGTGAGCCCGATGCGCAAGCGTGTGGGCTAGGCATCCATCGAGTTATCTTAGACAAAACACGCATGGGATATTTGTACGACGGTATTGTGCACGAGAGTGCGGTCGGTGGCTCATGTTCGGTGCAAAATTGCGAGGTCAAGGTTGCGTTCTGTAGGGTAGGTACATTACCATATATTACCCGGGGTTTATTCCCGGGTTTTGTTGCCTAGTCCGGAAGTTCTGTAACTTCTTCACGACATCATACGTACACGTACCCGGAACTTCCGCAAGATCTGTACGACAGTCATGGCCGTACCCGTGGTGCAATACCCGGGGTATGGGTATGATACGACCCTTGAAGAAAACCCATGTAAGGGTACACGGGCACGGGTATGTACAACGTTCGTATGCCTACCCGGAACTTTGTGTGCGGCAGATCGCGAATGAGGCCCGACTTCGGCAGGACAGCGGCCATCGTCAAGCATGCTGCAAGCGAGCAGATACCCTGCTGCACGCATTCGTGGTAGTACCCCCCCACTCTTCTTCTTTTTGCCCCCACCGACATGCTCCGTCCCGGCATTGTAGGGATGCGAGGGTCTATGGTCATACGACTGCGGCCATGCATGATATCGAGCACATCTCTCCTATCAAGTACACCACCCCCCCTTGCCCCCTCCCCCGTCCCTTCCCGTCCCGTCCCTCTCCTCCCCCTTTTAGCAAAAAAAAATATGTAATTTAGGGAAAACACGTAATGAGCGCCCAAATGTTGGAGGTGTCTTGGAATAGGAACGGTGCTCCGTCTCGACAGGGATGTTTTCAATGGTCAATGGTAAAATGACTGAGGCAAGTAACAAATGAGCACACACACCCCCCCGCCCCCTCCCATCCCCCCCCCGCTCTCCGCCCCCCCAACCGCGCTCCTAAAACTCGCTCGTCTCGTTTTTCAGATCCGGCCGAATGCTTTTGCTATGCTCCCCGAGCCCCTGGCTCGAGAGCGTGACCGAGTGGAGTGCATGACCTTCATGGGCATCCTGCCCGAGATAGACCACGCTTGGATGACGGTAGACAACGTCCTCTTCCTCTGGAACTACCACACACAGGACTTCACGCAGTTCCGCGAGCTTGATCAGGTGGGTTGGGTTGGGTGGGGTTGGGCTAGACTGGGTTGGACTGGACTGGGTGGGTGGGTGGGCGAGTGTGGTGAAGGTAGGGGAACTAGAGGGGGTGCACGCTTCGTGAAGGTTGAAAGCCTGAATGTTGAAATTATTCCCATTAGGTTATAAGGCTTGGGTCTTAGGAGTCAGCAGATCGATACTTATGTAAGTGTATTTTGACAAGGGATCCGTACGTGCACACTGCTCTTTCATTTGCCCAATTCTGCCCCTAACTCTCGGTCCAGGTAATACACACGGGGGTTGATACAGTTGCGCACCCTGGTAGGTTTCGATTTCCTGATGGGAACTGCGCCTACATATAAACATATATAACAGGTATACATTTGCAAAACAACCACTTGGAAATACGCTGTGCGGACTAACTTTTTCAGTAGAGTTATGGATAATGGTTGAACCTTTTACTATTGACAGTGAACGGTACAAAGACGAATTATCAAGTCCAAATTCAAGTAGTTTGTCCCCGAAATGGAACTGCGGTCCTCGACGGGTTAAGCAAGCCGGCCGCTTTCCGCCCCTGGTCATACGACTACGACCAGGCATGAAATTGAGGACAGCTCTTCGAGCGAGTACACCCCCCCCCCCGCCCCCTCCCCCCTAACACCGCTCTTATGTAGCCCCTCCTCCCCACCTGGGTCGAGACGCTAAGCGTCCTCTTGACAAGCATGCTTTCTCCGATTCGCCAGGAGGGCCTTTTTTCTTAGTTATATGTTTTTGCGAGATACATTGGTATGTTTACAGGCAGTGGCCTTCGCCTCACACCTGCCACCCCCACACATCCTTCCCCATCTCTACTGCATGTTCCTCCCGGGGAGAGCAGGTGATCGTGACTGTAGCGTTGGTGCCCCCCAAGAGGGGCGTTTTTCAGGAGTCGGTCAAACACGTGCTGGTGGTGGCGACGACTGTGGAGGTCGTGCTGCTGGCGGTCACGTACCAGCAGGATGGGAAGTCGACGGGGGGTGGTTCCGGGTCGAACCGAAACCGAAGGTTGCAGGTGCGTGCGACGTAGTACTCGGTTTTCCATGTTGATTTAGTGTCAGGGAAAGCGATGGGTGGGGGGTGGGGTAGTTGTTTCGGTTCGAGCCGAAAGAGACGGTTACAGGTGCGTGCCATGATCGGTTTTTCATGTGCTTTAGTGGCGTGTGCCAGGAAAACTGATGGGGGAAGCGGCGGAGGTTCCGGTTGTAGCTGAAACCGACGGTTCTAGGTGCGCGTTATGGTTAGTTTTCCATGTAATTTGATGGCGTGTGTCAAGGAAACTAACCAGGGAGGGGGGGGCGGGGGTTCCAGTTCGAGCCGATACCGACGGTTACGAGTGCGTGACCTGGCGACGTGTCCCGAGTGTTGAGAATCGCTGATCACATTAGAGTAGCCACCAAGCACCATCACAAATGCCACTCAGAACGAAATAGACACACCGACAGCAACAACACCAACACCAGCAACGACAACAACAAGAACAGACGCGTGCTACGAAAATAGGTACCAGGTATCAGTTATTTTGCCTTCTGGGGCAACATTTGCGACTGATGGGGCGGGACGTCGTAAGGGCACTGAGGGACTATCCAATAAGGCACGCCTTATCCTCGGAATCACACTCGCTTTTTTTCCCCTTTTTTTCCTTCTTTTTTATCCTCCGGCGGGTTGGTAAAAATAAAGCTTAAGCGCACCACACTTCCACGTTGATATTTGGTGTCGTGTACCCTTTCAACCCATAACTCCTGTAGCAACATCAGAGCAGCCTGCTGTTACCGCTGGCTCTTGGGCATATTGACCCGACCTGACCCCTGAGAGGGGCAGGTGCGGTGGAGATGGCCACCTGGTGGAGTCATCTCCGGGTAGTGTGGGACTCGCGCGAGCTCACCCACTAACACAAACCTAGGCTATGGGACCCTCACGCCGGAATCGGTCCAGTTACGGTTCACCCTACCCGTTGGGGCGTTGGTCCTTATCGCACCATGGGATCGCTCACCGGGATTAAGCGAACCATTTTCCTTGAAAACATTTCCTTCGGTGCGGTATATTGAGCTCCTTGAGTGCTTTAGATATATATATATATATTATATATACACATATACGTATATACCTGGTATATACATCGGTGAAGCCCTATATACTGTAGCATACAACGACAACAATAGCAACAACAACAATAGCAACAACAACAACAACATCAACAACAAAAACAATAGCAGCAACAACATCAACAACAACAACAACAACAACAACAACAACACCAACACCAACAGGTGCGACGGACGAACTTCCGCGCGGCTACGGACGGCGTCTCCATGGTCAAGATCGCGGGCCACCCGAACGGGCGAGTGTTCATGGCCGGCAAGGACGGCAACCTCTACGAGCTCACCTACACGGTCGCCTACGGGTTCCTGTACTCCGTATTTTTCGTGGGAGACCCCTCCGGCACTCGGAAGTGCGAGAGCGTGGCCCATAAGTCGAGCGGGGGACCCTCTCCTATCCATTCCGTTCTGGCTCTGTTCGGGTTTAGGAACGCCGAGCGCACCCTCGTGGACGTCGTGGTCGATCCCCTGAGGAACGTGCTGTACACGCTGGACTTGGCTGGAAACATGGACTTGTTTGATCTCGGGGCGGACGGGAACCAAACGACGCAGAAGGTGGGAAGGGGTTAGGGTTCCGCCTAGGAGGCGGGGGGGGGGGCGTACTCATTTGTTGCTTGCCTT
>JBBMHQ010069387.1:0-13257 GCA_037834295.1 Postelsia palmaeformis
CGACTTGCGTCGAATTCTGCCTACCCACGCAACGAAGGCGCTCTCAGCAATTGGTACCTTTTTATTATTTCAAATAAAGTCTCACCACGGTGGGATCCGAACTTGGGTGCCAATACCAATGGTCTTTGAAGCTGACCACTATTACGGAGGAATATAGTTAATAGAACCTACAGCCCATACAAAAACCCATATATTTACATATTTTTACTAACAATATTTGGTCCTATTAACTTTAGTCCCCCGTAATAGTCTGCGGCCACAAAACTGATGCTTTTGTCTGCCTGCACAGCACACACATATAAAATATACTCAGTATATATATACATATATATACTGATAATTGCTATAGGGTACGCAATGGTGTACCATGGTATCGAAGTGGAGACAATCATAAATAAGCACAAAATACGCTTGAACCCGAGATGGTTCGAAAAAAAAGGAACATAAAGAGTAAAGAAGTGTAGAACGAAAGAAAAGACAGGAAAAAAAACAGAGGAAAGACAGGCACATGAGACCCGAGCGAATAGCGAATAAAAGCAGCAATCCGATCACACAATACGAACAGCAACGAGTCCCGGGGAACGAGGACAACAAGAAAACAAGGGCAAATGGCAGTCAGTCGATAAGGAGACCGGAATCATGTAGAAAGATAGGCAAAGAAACGCAAAAACACTTCAGTGAGTCATGACTGATCTCTCAGGGATCGTCTGTGTGTGCTCGTCAGCACTTGAAGGAGACAGATCAGTATAAAATGTCAAGTTCCACTATTACTATGAGCTTCTCATTCAACCATCGTGTTCTTGTCTACCTGGCAAGTTGATAGAATATGTGAGTTCCGTCAGCTTTATGAACGTCCATCCGATTATTTCGGTGCCTGTTATACTTTCCTTGTGACCGTATCAAAATATGGTAGAACCTTGAGGACAACAATAATAATAGTAATCGCTGTTCGCGTAGTAGCTGTTCGTATTCATAGGTTCTTACGGTTTCGCCTTGACGAATGCCAATGATAGACCACGCCGCGCGACATCGTTCGTTGCCTGGAGATATGAACGGCAGTGTGTCTAGTTTGGGTTCCTCTATTAAGAAGTGATTTTTGGTCTATCAATAGGCGTTTTCGTCCATTCATTGTTTTGATCAATAATAGTCGGCTTTGTTTCCTGAATCGCGACGATCACACACCCCCCCCTATTACGGGGGACCATAGTTAATAGGACCAAATAGTGTTAGTAAAAAAAGGTAAATATATAGGTTTTTGTGTGGACCGTAGGTCCTATCAACTATATTCCTCCGTAAATAGGCATTGCTTGAACAACGATATTATTGTCGTGTTCTTTTTTCTCGCAGCTTTACTATCTGTTGCATCCACGTTCCATTTCCTGTTGTTGTCGGTGACCCTCCGCACCCTATTCGCACCCCATTCATATTCAGTGTTAAATATCGAACTACAATCAATCGAGTTCGACAAGATATTGACAAACGAACAAAAACAGCAGTTCGTGCCATGTACTGGATACGAATTTGATATGTGCCAGGCATTTATTTGATGCATTGCGAAGATTTCTGTTGGTGTTAGCAAAGCTATTATTAGATAACACGTATCTCTGGATCAGTATGATATCGGGAGTCCCAGAATATGGTGAAAGACGCCAGACACGATCGCCGCGATATGTGGATACATTTCGAACCCTAATTAAAAAAACAACACCAATTCAGATCTCTTTGATGGGCACGAGTGTCGGTTTCCTTCGAGGCCGTCGGAAATGCGTTCTCTAAACAAAGATTCGCGATCAAACAGCGATGCTGTACCGCCATCGCACACATGTACCGCATTAAACGTTATATTTGGGCGCACGCGCTCACGCTGCCACTTCGTTCCCAGGTGTTCGGCTGGGATACCTCCGACAACGGTCCTCGCGCGCCCAACGAAAATGAGCGGTCGTACATCAGCGCCATCTCGGAGATTATCACGGACAGCAGCGAGACTTGCGACGGAAATGCCAAGAGCAACATGGGAGAGGCGCGGATGGATATCGAGGACAGCGAGATAGCTTACCTCGGGTACCAGCACGGCGAGAGCTACGGCCTCACGTGGAAGGTGGGACGCGGTGGTGTTGATGTTGCTACCTCTCGGTGTTGAAGTCTATGTGTGTCGGTAGTTTCTCTCATTTACAGGGTGCTGCAATGCAGTTACACGACAGGTAATCGTTGGAGGGTGGGCACTTTCATCAACTATTATTGTTCCTGGCTGAACTCTGTTAGAACTGCATCTCCCTTTGTTGGAGATGATGCTTCGCGACCTCTCTTGCGCAGTCGGGAACCGGAAAGAGAGAGTCGCGGAAGCGCGGGAGAGTGCTTTGTCTGCTCCAACCCACAAAGAAGCTTGAAAGTCGATCGATCCCTGCTCTTTCTTGGCGAACGTGTTACGCCAGTGACTATTATTGGACATGCGCCCGACTCGAACACCGTCCAGGGGGTGCACTTGGGCGGAGTAGAGGGGTCATCCTGCTACGGTAAGAATAACACATCAGCAACGAAGACGCGGAGCCCGAAGCACATCACGTAACGCTTTCAGGGATGAATGCCTAGCGCGTGACACGTCCGAGGCATTCGTCTCATCTCTAGTTGCAACGGGCACAAAAAAGGACACGCTACGCTTCGGATGCCAGCTGCTCAAAGGTTTTGTAAGGAACTCACAAAAAACGGGGCGTTTGCACTCAAATAGTCGCCAGTGATGCGATCATCATTTCGACTTGACTCTCTCGCTTTCCTGTAGTTCTAAGTAACAATATTATATTGCGTACACCCCTACCCTTTCAGTCCACACCTCGACCATAGCAACACCCGGCCCTTTCGCGGTAGACTGTAACCCCGGTTTGGGGACGCGGTACTTTGAATGTGAGTGGTTCGTCCCCTAAACGGGTATGTACTCCTGAAAGTGTCGACGTTTGGTGACTATCATACTGTTGGCGTCAGCGGTAACAGATCGTAAACTTTAGCTACGTCAGCTTAAAAACATAATACCGAAAGGATCATTTAAAACTCGAAGCTCGCGATAAAAAACGATCCCAAGATTCCAGTGCCTACATATATGCGTTACAGAGTGTGTTACGTTCCCACATTTTCCTCCCATCTAGTGCTGTACGTTTGACCAACTCGAAAAAATCGCTTCCGTGATCAGGTTCGAGGTTTGTGCAAGGATCTTAGCAATGTCGATATCTTCGATGTGGTTGACGTCTACGGCAACATCTACGACTCGGATATCCACCACAACCATTTCGGAGTCTACACGTACGGCCACGAGCACGGAGACTGGAGGAGAAACAAGATGCACGATAACACTGTCTACGGCTTTGACCCCCACGACGACAGCGACTTCTTAACCATCCACGACAACGAGGTCTACGCAAATGGAAACCACGGCATCATCGCTTCCAAGCGTTGTAACGGGGTTTCCATCCAGGTATTATAGTGAAGTCGTGTATGGAGCTGATCTGCCGCATTTCGTTTTGAGGCTTTGGCAGCAGCCTCGGCTCGTTTGCGTTTCACGTCCATCGTCGGCAACCCTAGGCGGCATACCACGTCAACTGCATGAACGGCCAAGTGTATCGACGATCTACGCCGAGCCCCAGACTGAGAACAAGATAGGAAATAAATGTACACTGCGTGTTTTCGTGCGTACAAAGCTGGCGACCTTCGAGCTACCGCAAGTCCTGCAGATCACGCCTGACTTTGGACCTACCGTCGGGCCGTCCTGCATCGTATCCCCACAGATTTTTCTCTCCCCGGTCGCGAAACGCGCTCTTTTCGCCCATGTTCGCTCAATGCCGTTGTGCCCGCGTTTAGGGCAACAAGGTGTACGGAGGCGCTGAAGGAGCCGTGGGCATATTCCTGCACCGCAGCAGCGACGACGCCATTGTCAAAGGTGAGGAACCAACTAAGCCAGCAGTTAGGATGTCCCATTCAGCCAAGCCTCGCGGCAAATTGTGATGCGACTTTCGAGCGTAAGCTCTGAAAGGGCTGTCATTCTGGTGTAAAGGATTGAGAGTCGCGTTCTTGGCTGAGCACTACCGAGGTAATGACTATTGATAGCTGGTGGCTCTACAACACCTCAGCCAGAAATTTACATCTCTCAAGTGTTCAACCCATGCCGTGTACGAGTACAGGGGGCCATAGTAGATAGGACCTATGGTGCACACAAAACATATATTCACTTATTTCTACCGACAATAGTAGGTCCTATTAACTATGGCCCCCCGTGACATACGCGGCAGGCAACATTATCGGAACTATAGCGGCAGCCCTCATCTCTCCGCACACCACCACGCAGATAAACCCCATACGTCTGACTCGATTCTGCAGGCACTATACCCGGGAAACTGATTAGTGGTAAACGTCCATTGCGGTATCCGACACCGCTCAACTTGTCAACATGAGACAGCCGGGCGGGGTGGGGTGAACTCCTCGGGGCACATACGATGAAAACGTTCACAACAGCAATGTGCTTGACACGAGACTTGGGCCAACGCGCAACTGCTGTACAATATGTCGTGTGTAAGGGATATGGGGTTAAGACGGAAATTCTCGCTGATTCTCGTATGCATATATATATGTTGTTTTACACGCGCACCTCCCCTGTGTCGATGTCTTGGGATTTGTTCCGCTTGCGCCCGCAGCGATCACCCCTAGAAAGAACATTGTTATTCTCTCCGTGACTTTGGCGAACATCATCCTCGCTCAATAAAGACTGACTGATAAATGCCATTCCGTAACGCGCTGCTGTGACACCGGCTTGACCGAACAATATTCGACATTCCACGTTTGGGTGTATGCGGTTTGTAGTCGTGACAGTGCAAGCCTCGTGAGTTTTTTACCGGGTTCTTGAAGTCGAGGCAAATGTGCTGAGAAATACGACCAACGTCTTCCTCCTTTATTAAAAGCGTGAACCAATACGGGGGGCCATAGTATATGGGACCTACGTTATACACAAACACCTGTATATATACCTATTTTCACCGAAAGAATCTGGCCCTATTTACGATGGCCCCCCGCAATAGGCAACTACGCGCACGACAACGGCGACGCCGGAATGGCGCTGATGGAGGTTGTCAATGCCGAGGTGTCCGACAACGTGTTCGAAGACAACACGTACGGCGTCAGGCTGTCGGTGGGATGCGCTGACAACGTATTCACCAACAACGTCTTCAGCGGCTCTGAAAAGTGAGAAATACCACATTAAGCAGTGTCCTGTGTCCGAGTTCTGGAAGCGTTTTGTTGTGAGATTTGTCAGTGTCGCTGTAGTTGTTATTTATTGTCATTTTTTCACTTTTCAGTCCCATTATTGCTCTAACTGTTAGTGTTGTCACTATTATCATTATTATATTATTGTGTTCATACAATTATTCGATAAAAATAATGGTCATAATTTTCAAGCCACCATACTTTTTTTTCGTTACCGTTCTTATGGATATGGTGTCATATTCAATGTCCCATCATGACTACTCGTTATCCGAAATAAATCTATTACTGAATTTATCAACTCATTTGATATTATTTTGCTGCCATTAACAATGTACACATATTTTCTAGTATTATTACTTTTTTAAAGTCTCATTTTAATTATTACTCAATTTATTAGCTTCATTATTATTCGGTTGTGGCTATTATTAATGTTTTTGAGTTCAAAAATGAAGAGGTTTATTATTGTAACAATTAGGAGATGCTTGCATTATTGTCATTATCACCAGGTACATGTTAATATCCTTGATTATCTATGCGGAATTTTCCATGTTTTTTGCCGAACGTTTTGCGCCCGCCATCCCCTGTGATATCCGGGTCGTTTTATGTGCTGGCAGTAAGCGAAGGGCTTGATTAAGAAGATCTTGAACTTGGTGTCTACCGTCTGCTTTGTTGTTTTGCGTTGAACGAATATCGAAATCGTATCAATCTCTTAAGTTTGTTCTGTCGAGGGGGTGTAAAACTCGACGCTCGTTCGATATCCAATGCTCTCCGTATACGGCTATCTCATCTCCTCAACTCGTGATCGATTGTCGCTCCGACAGGTACAACGTTTTTACGTACCAGGGGACCGACGAGCCGTGGGTTCTGGACACCGGGCGGCCGCAAAACAACGTCTTCTCGGACAACACCATGATCGGAGGCAGGGAGGGCATCAAGCTCACGCTGGCGGACGGCACCGAGTTCATCGACAATACTTTCGAGGAAGCAGACGTGGTCCGCTTCGAGGACTGTGAAAATACCCTCATGTCGGGCAACACTGGCCTAGAGGATGTCGAACTGAAGGTCACCGAAGGATCTTGTTTCGCCGAGGGCTCGGACTCCGCCTACAGCCCCACTTGCTAGGCCCGTCCAAGCACGAGCTTGGACGGAGGCTCGGACAGAGTCTCGGACGGAGGCAATACATCTCAAAAAAGTCTCCCTCGACTGTTTATGGGGGCGTACGTACTCCTGCTTCCAGGCTTTGGGTTTTTTTTCGCATGCTCCAGTGAGGACGGTAGGCTGATTTTTGAGTTGATGGCCGTGACGGCATGAACAAAAATACACGGTCCCATTCACTTACGAATAATCGTTTGTTTCCCGTTGAGCCTATGTATTTAAGGGGACCTTCCGAAGATAAGAGTTGCCATTTTGAGCCAGTGTCGAGCCGCAGCGGTGTATATGAACTTGTGGTCGCGACTTGGACGGGGGTGGGTTGTTGAGCGCGAGACATCATTTTGTGCCTAAATCGCCCCCACGGTGTGATGGTGGGAATACGCCGAGGTGCTTCACCCAAGCCCAGCACTCGCCGGAGCCACACCACGGCGGCTCAGGTGCATTGTCAACCGGTTGCTGCGAGGGGGTAGGCTGTCGGGCGTTCGGGCACGTTTGGGGGGGGGTGCTTGTAGAGGAAGATCAAGATGTACATGGTTTGAGTTCTTGATCCCTTACCATGCCAGTTTAGTCTCACTGGGCAATGTTATTCTTGGTATACTCCGACAGTGCGTGGCATGGGCGTGTGGGTGGGGACTAAGACGCGAAATCCGCGTCTCGAGGCTCGGTGCTGGTGAGCCTATGTTGTTCTGCAGGTGGAACAATATTTCGCCTGGTGTGCAGCTTTTCTGCGTCCGTTTGTGTCGAGAAGGCTGCGGGATGATGCTGGTGTTCGAGACCCAAATCCGATATGTTTACGTTCTCCCTACCAGCTCGCCGAGAAAGGTACGAGTAGCCCACCTTCATGGCAGTGACTCCGGTGCCGTGTTTGGCACGGGGAGGGGAGGGGAGGAAAGGGGCTCGAATATTGTATTAATCGGAGAAATTTCGCGCGCAAGGCTGCCCCTTGGGGAGCATGGCAAGTTCACAGGGCGTTGACTTGCGGCGCCCACGGGAGGCCGTATCTGTATTTTTATTCAGAGCATGTTTTTCTACTCATTGTATCCACAATACTGGGGTATATCGGGAAAAGGAAAGGACTGGTCTCTCGTGAAGAAATTTGAAGAGGAATGGTTGGTGAGGTTGGGAGTATATACGTGTATACACATGTGACAGCAGGAGGCACACGCTCATGTCTTCTTGGGATGTGTAGTCTAGACGTAGGCAAGGGCGCGCACGTGAGGATCTGCTGAGGTGGAGATCCAATGGTATCTCGAGTAACGCAGAGAAGGGTTGGAGCGCCTTCTGCTCACCGTTAGAGATAGCTGAGGCTGAGTGAGTGAACAGGTGCGTGTCCTTCTGGGTGAATCGCCAGGCGTCGGGGCACGTGAGGGGACTACTTGCACACCCAATAGGCAACAATAGAGGCAACTGTTTGTTAGCTAATCGGTTGTAAGCGCACATACTGCACGTCGGTTTGAACTCCACGCGTTGGACCTGGTCCAGCCGCTGTACCGTCACCAGTCTGCGATACACTAGATTGCAGGAGGGAGGTGTGGTAACACGGGCTTCGCATGCGTTTTCCCACTGTAATACGTATCGATTTTTCTAAGGTCAAGGTCGCGGTACTTGCTGCCAGCACAATACATGGATGTAATGAATGCAAATTTTCACGCGCATCATGCAAGCGTCATGCATCTCGGAAACAAGTACGTTCGACACCGGACCAAACACGTGGGGGGCTTCCTTGCACGGCGCGCTGAGTTCTGCAGATCCTCCTCGCGTGCTTTCTGTAAGCCGCACAGTTCGTTGGGTAGCCACGATGACCTGCGCCTACTTCGGCATCCAATACACGCGTTGATGGCGATGTACGCCCCGACTGACGGCACGTCTGTCCACATTCCCTACTCATATAGGACGAACCAGCTGCATAGTTATGTAGATCAACCACAGCCTCCCATAGCTCGCGTTAGTGTACCTAAACGCTGTTGACGGGATATGCAAATTCCCCCGCAAGTACCAGCTCGAAAAAATGGCAAGGACGGTCCACTAACCGTCGGCGATGATAGTACTCAATGGCATGCGAGCCACGCTACGAAAGCGCTGCTGTACTCCTAGGTCGTCTAATGGATGTTGCCCCCAGGTTCTCCAAGGGGGGCCAGCCACCCTCGTGTCGTCTCACGATGCTTGTTTTCCTAAAGATCGATTTGAATCTCTTCGGACGCTAGCACGAAGTTGTGGCTAGACAGGGCTGGATCTGCCTGCTTGCTGATGATCAATAATATACCGATGGTGTCTTCAGGCTGAAGTGGAGATCTCGGCCTAAAGTTGAGCTCTCGGCCCATCGCAAAGTTTTCATCTCATGACCTGGAAGTAGGTCATGAGCAAGGGTGAAAGAGGAGCGGGCGTAATAGAGTGCAAACGCTCCAGCTCCCCTGCATACTGCGGCATCGCACAGGTCTCGCCCGGTGCAATCGTGGGGGTGGCCCTAGAGGGGAAGAAGGAGCAAGCAACACGCAACAGGGTGGACACGTGTATTCTTATTGCAGTCACTGTATATAAAAGTAAAAAATACTAACACGGGACACCTGACGATCAATTCCCCGGCTCAATTCAAGCGCGCACACACGCCGTAGCTAAAGTGTTTCAAGGCCGCATTGTTGTCCACGTTTGTCCCCCGATTGCAGACCGGAATTGACGCACAAATCCCCAACCCCACCTGACTGCTTGTCGTTGAGAGTAGGGGCAGCCCATCGGCAGAAGCAGCAGCTGTTTGACGACGCGTTTGACGTATGGCCGACCCTTCAGCGGTTTTTGTGACCCAATCTATCTACCCTGATGAAATCCGGACCGTAGTACAGCTGTACGCAAGAACGGCCCGTGCGAAAGGCCGTCGAAGGAGGGGCGGATTTGATAGTGACGCCGCCGAGTAAGTTGTCAGCCGCTCCAGGGCCGCTCTCGATAGTGGTGACCCCATGTTCGATGCGGTCTCAAGCCTTTGCGGTCTTCAGACCCGTGGTACTACAACAAAGGTACATCATTCTGACCAGAACGTGTATGACGGATGGGGGGGAAGGGCGGGGCCTCCACTGACGATCTACCCCCAACAACTTCGGAATCGCATTCGTGCCATACCACCTGCTACCCCTCGGATCGTTCATACGGTGCACGGCAACGTTTACAGATGAACCTTGACGTCGTTTTTTGGGGTGAGGTATATCGAGCAGGCTCCTCAAGCGAGGAGCCTCAGAAAATGACAGATGCACCCCTACCGCGACATCCCTCTTTGGACTTGCGGTCCGCGCTGCGGCTCGACCTTCGAGAACGTTGGGTTCGCACAAGGACTATGTAGGTCCTTTTTATTTGCGCTCGGTTTTGTCGGAACGGGGAAGTTTATTGCCAATACCGAACAGGGTGGCTTCGGAAAGATCTGGTCGACACCCTTTCGAGATGATATAACTTTAGGGGCTTAAAAACGCTATTAAGGTGTTTCAAAACTCTCATCGCTGTCTAATGCACTTGCACTTCCCGGCACCCTCAACCTTGAATAGGAGGGTCGGAAGGAAAACACTGTCAGACACAAACGATAATTGCAGGCAGCATCGGCAGGAGGCGCAGTCTGGGGGCTGCCGGAAGAGGGGGTGCATCCGAAACCTGCAATACACGATGCTCTGCTGGACGACACGCGCACAACATGATGGTACCTGTACTGACTGCAGGTCTTAGCTGTATAGATGGTTGATCGACACCCTTATCGCTGGCTATTGAACTTGCACTTCCCGGCGCCCTCTACCTTAAATAGGAGGGTCGGAGGGAAAACACTGTCAGACACAAATGACAATTGCAGGCAGCATCGGCAGGAGGCGCAGCCTGGGGGCTACCGGAAGAAGGGGTGCACCCGAAACCTGCAATACACGGTGCTCTGCTGGAAGACACGCGCACAGCATAGTGATACCTGTACTGACTGCGGGTCTCAGCTGTATGGATGGTTTATGCGACCATATTCATCGCGTTTCATGTTGTAGAATACTGTTGTACTTGAGTCCCCAGAAGGAGTCGAGCTCGCGCCAACATTGTTTTTGTGTGTTAGTTTTCCGAGAGGGGTGCAGAGCCGCTCGCGCGAGTGATCCATACTCTGCTCAAAACATGGAGGCGCCCTGGGTAACCTCGGTCAGGCCGTGTACGGTACGTACAGTCTCGGCGATGATTTGACATGTCGGCGTAGAGTCGTGTCCAAAGCGGCTGGAATCAAGTGTGCAAAATCTCGCGGCTTGTGAGAACAAAAACACCTATACCCCCACCCCCACCCCCCTCCGTATCGTCATACGACTGTGACCATGCATGATCATGAGTACACTACCACCTCCCTCTCCCACCAAGTGTAAAGACCCGGTCAGTCGTTTCGTTTGGGATAAAAACGCCGGAGCCAGCCAGCTCGAGGTTGCAGTGTTCAGGACCGTCAGTCGTAAATAACCTGGCCCAAAGGTGCTCCCCATGTCCTAATACGCATCACCACCGCGTAGACAAACCCTTACAGCAGCACACGATACAAACGTTGGCGTGAATCACGACCCGAGACGGCACACGGCATCAGTCACAAACTATGCTCGAGGTCATCTAGGACCGTTCGGGGAACAATGTAGAAACCCACGAAAGCCAATACCCTCGTCCACAACCAAATTTCGTAGTTGAAGTGAGACTACAGTTGAGCGAAGCCTGTACTGCTGTGCTGTTGCTCATATGCAGTCTCTTTGTGCCAAGTTCGACAATCAGAAGTGTTTCACCTAACATCTCAAGCTTAAACCGACACGCACACACGCTGCTCCGTATCTCGTCTGAAACGGGGAGCTGGCGTCTCGCTCGCTCTCAACCCTTTGCGCGCGAGCGCATGCATGATCGATGCCTCGAAACTTTTGTTCAACTGTACCCCAATATGAAAACGCAGGTAGATTTGCTCCCGAAACGACACAAAAAAAAGCCGGCAAGTGGGTCATCCCCAAAGAAATTAAAAGCCTTTGGTCTGTGGCGGGGCTCTTGAACTCAGGGGCTACCAGAAAACAAAGCTACTGTAATAATTTATTCACACTGCAGGTCAAGTGGTTATAAAAAATAAAAGCGTTGTTTCACACCTCCGAGTACGTGAAATGGCTCGAGTACGGTAGTTCAAAATACACATTTTACCCGCCCCCACGTACCATTTTCTGTTTTTCACCCTCCTTTTATTCGGTTTTCTTATAGTCAACAGACCATGGGCTTGTTCGTCGGGCTGTACATCCGTTTATTTCTAAAGCGGGTGTTCGGGTTGGGAATTTCTGTGGAAAACTCTCCCCAACGAAAACCCCCAGAGGGGATCTGTGCTACACCTTGATTTCGTACGGTGCGTCCTAGTGCTTCAAGCCTAACGCCCGGACACCACACACAAAACGTTCGTCATGAGCCGACATACTACTGTGTCAGTAGACACCGAATGAAAAACTTTATCTGTCAGAAGCCCCGATGTCACCGTTTCATTAGCAAACAGGGTGAAAGTAGACGACGTCGGAGCTTCGTTTGAAACACGACCCGTCGGTGACCTTCAACTCGACACTGTTCAGGCCGGCGTTGCCCGACATGACGGTCCCACAACTATTCTGGAAGCGGACCACCTTGGCATCCTTGAATGTATTGTCGATAACCTCAGTGCCGTCGGCCATAGTAAACTTCAGGCCCTCCTTGCCCCCGACGATGATGTTGTTTATGAAGACGTTGTCCTGCGGGCGCCTGGAACCCCCTCCCCACGGCGCATCAGACCCCGCGTACGTGTAGATGTTGTACCTGTGGGGGTAACCCCAGGAAACGAGCACGGTTCAACAATGTTGTCATGGCACGTGCTGCAATGACGGTAACACTTTCCCGCTAAGTTTAGTCTAACTCACGGGGGTCCTAAGCTGAGGAATTACCCAATATTACTGGGATAGAAGCTGTGTGTGCTTTCCACGCGCACCATGGGGGTTGTTTTTTTTTTGTTGCGCTTTCCGTTTGCTCGAGGTCAGGGGTTTGGGTGGGGTATAAAGCTTATCAACCTGGTTGCCCCAGAAAATGGGATATGCACCTCCATTGTTAGCATGCATCATTGTTGTGGCGATACGTCGATATGGTGCACATAAAAGAGTGCGCGATCGGCCGTTTGTCAGTAGTATCGGATCGGCAGGTGCTGCACTACTCACAAGACAACCAGTAGCTAGAAACGTCACAGAACGGAACGTGTCCTGCTATGCTTATTCCACTGGACGACAGCACGGTGCTTCAAGCGCATTACGACAGGAGGGGGGGGGGTACTCGATAGGAGACATGTACTCGATCTTATGCATGGCCGTAGTCGTATGACGACCGACAGGGGGGTGGGGGGAGCGTACTTATTTTGTTGCTTCCCATAGGAATTTGAACATTGACCGCGCATCCCTTCCGAGACGGAGCACCGTTCCTAATCCTAAGAGAAACACCTCCAACAGTTGGGCGCTCATTACGTTGGTTCCATAAGCTACATAGAAACCTTTTGCTAATCTTATCCCCTTCCTGTTTGGCCGCCTGTGGCCACCATCTATCTCCTCGGATAGCGATCGTTTTCTCGCTGCTATCTAGTGTATCAAACTCCTCCATGTAACATTGGTACATGTCCTTCATCTCCTTTTTCAACACATCCCGTTCCTCTTTGTATATTTTACATTATCCTACTTTGTGAGGTCTACTCTCTGTTGCTTTGCCACACGGGCACATCTGTGCATATATCTCCCCCTCCTCCCGGCTATTGGTATACCTCTTTCTCAATTCTGGCAGGTCCAGGTCACCTACACGAAAGCGCAGTTTCAGCGTTTTCGCAAAGTCCATTAGGCCGTGCAAATACGTTTT
>JBBMHQ010069398.1:0-13256 GCA_037834295.1 Postelsia palmaeformis
GTAGGAACCAGAGCACCCCACGACGCCCCACGCTGGACACACTCTAACGTGTGTAACAGAGGGGCACACGGTTGCAATGGCATCAGTCTGTATAGCGTTGGCGACACTGGGTGTGAACTGCGTGTGGATGCGACATGGGCGTGCTAATGAGGTGGATGCAGGCTGGTGGTAAATATCAAACACGAACAGCAGCCGCCCTAGCTTTTCCATGAGTTTTTACCCAGGCTAAAAGCACTGCCAACCTCTGGCTGACGTACATGCGCTGTGCCTAGGGTATTTTCTGCGCCAGCGTTGTTGCCGGGGAGGGTCTCGGCGTGCGTTCATCTTCCTGCTGCTGCTGCTGTGAAAAGGGGTTTGGATGAAATTCGAGGATGTTATGATGCGAACACTTGCCAAAATGCCAAATATTGAGTGTTTAGCGTTAGAAAGGTTTTACTTCTTTTGAGCAAGTTTTTGGAAATTAGGACTTGCTAAATAATTAGTATTTTTTTCAAATATTTTTAGCAGAGTGAAGAACACAAGACACACACACTATTATCAAGTTGTTCCAGGGCCGCCGAGAAAAATTACACTACTGGCTTTTTCTTGTCTTTTTCGGTTGGTGAATTGGACCAGCCTGGTATGCATTGCATCGCGTTCATCAGGCCTCTTTTTAGTGTTCCAAATGCACCACGTTCCTTAGGTGAAATGTGTGTGCGTTCGCTGCATGCTGCATGTAGAGCACGTCAAGGTTTCAAGCGCGTATATAGATAAAGTCTGAAACAATCAACAGGTCCAGATGAATGCTCGCCTACGTCTACCATGGGTGCGCGTGTTTTATTGTCGTTGGGGGACGTATCGTACATTCATATTTTGTTAACGTGTTGCACACATTTATTTATATATTTTTTATCCCATTTATTATCTTCGCCCTTCTTCTCTCTCTCCATCTTCAGTCGTAACTCAGATCCGGGGTCACTAAGTAGGCTCTTCTCCCTCCTCCCCACTACGGTACTTGCCTTGCATTTTTATCGCGAGAAGATTTCAGCAATTTCTTCCCTCGTCGACTTGCGTCGAATTTCGCCTACCCACGCAACGAAGTCGCTCTCAGCAATTGGTCCCTTTTAAAAAAATAAAATAAAGTCTCACCACGGTGGGCTTTGAACTTGGGTACCAATACCAGTGGTCTTTGAAGCTGACCACTATTAATAGTCTACCGGGGCGACCGCCTGCAACCTATTATTAACCGACAGTGGTACTAATTAATATGAACATACAGGAGCGGAAAGCGCGAGAGCGTGAATTAGCCAAAATTGGATGAAAAACGACGAGGAGTGGGAATCCTTTTCGCGCGAAAAAGAGAGGCACGTATCGTGGGGGGGAAGGGTAGACACCTGTGATCACACAGCTTGTTAGAAGGGCGTCGAGGGTAAAACCTCCTACAAACTAGGCTGGAAGGTGAAGGTGATGATGAAAAATATATAAATTAATAAATACCCGTTCCCCTTGCTCCCTCGGCAAGGAATGCCGTAAGGCATGCCCTATCAGGCTCGCAGCGAGTGGGGTAGGTCCTTCTGGCGGGTGTCAGGCCGGACTCAACCTCAAGGAGTAATACCTTTTTGCTGCTGCATGTGGTCGCGAGGCTCAGGCGGCAGTAGAGTTTTGGGTCGTACGTGGTGCGTCAGGAACGGGGACCTACGATTCGCGCATCATTATTTTAGGCAGAGTACCAAAGCTTAATCGGAGTGTTCGTGCGCGGAGGCAGGAGCCACCACAGGCCAAACTACGGCACAGTTTATTACGCCGGTAAAATGATGGATTCGACGCCCGAGAAGGAGGAGGACAGAGTCTCGACGTGCGGGGAGGAGCCGGATTGAACTCCCCCTGGTCGAGATTTTTTTTTTTCAGATCAAAACCACAAGTGCGAGAAGAGTTTGTTTTCCAGGATGGGGAAGGAGGGGGACCAACTGAGAGGGGGGGGCAACGAGTGCACGTGCATAGGAGCGGGCGGATTGGGCTATAGCAACGAGGCAGCCATAAAAAGCGACAGCAGGACGGCAGAAGGAGACCTATGACCGGCGCGCACACCATCACGAGAGAAGCTGTCATGATTTTTTTTCCTGGTTTTGTTTTCACGAGGCCGTAGTATCTACTTGTTATTCAAGTCACTGGGATTTGCAACGAGTTGTATACCCTTCACGGGTATAACCCCCCGCAATTATCAGAGTCGTGGTATAATGGCTGTGCTAGGTACATCTTTTGTAGTCCAGGACGAGATGGCGATCGTTGATATTCGTGTGATGGGAATTTTCGATTGCTCCCTTTTCACTGCGTGTCAGCGAGTTTTTCTCTCTGACAGGACTCCAGACAGCAGGCGTGTTCCTCTCTGTGTTCACGACTACCTCGCGTTTCGTATGGGGCGGGCAGCACCCTGGAGCGCAGTTACTGCTGTAGTCAGGATCAGCCACAAGTGGGTTAGTGGGGGGAACGTGAAACTCTATGTTGTAGTTGAGAGAAAATTCCCGCGGCTGTCACTGCTGTAGTCCAGTTTGCACATTGATTTCATCTTGTGTGCGCGTTTTCCGTCTCGTGTATTTTCAGGCAACCGGATTTCGACCTCGAAATTTGGTTTTCGGATTTTCCGGGCTCCAGCACCTTTGTTTTACCACCGACACTCCTTTTTGTTCGAAAGTTAATGTGAGAACAACAACAACGACAACAACAACAGCAACAATATTAGTACTACTCAAAAATAGTGGTGTTAACAGTTGCGGACTCGCAGAATCCAAGTACTCACGCCAGCTTTGCGAATTTGTAGGTGTCGGAGACCTTATCGCCGGCGCGCGAGGAAGCAGGTTTGGGTACTTCTTAATCAAGCTGGAGGCTGTGTCCGCCGACATCGCTGACAATTTGAATGTGAGTCAATCATCGTATACATACCTGCGAATACTCTTGACTATTATCACTAATAGCAGGTAAAAAAATATCCCAGACAGGTGGATCCGCGGGTCTGGGACCTTGACGAAAATATTGTACAAAACCTCTACCTGCGTCGATCTCTCAAGAGGAATTCCTAATTTCGCTCCGTTTCCCACAAAGTTGAATTTTTGACATTCTTCTTTTCGTTCAATATATATGCGTTCATGCCCAGACACCACTCCAGCGCAGACAGTGCTTTCCTGTCGAGGAATGATTTATAACATCTTGCGTTCTTGGCAGTCCCAATCGACAATAGTACAGTATTAATAGTATTATCCGCACATCTGTGCGTTTTGAGGTCTTGTTTGCGACGATACCCGGATATCCACGAAGAGTATCCTAAAAATGGACTCCAGGTCTTTAACGGTTGAACCCGCAGGTCAGACTATATTTCTCTGGCCTTCTTGCATACAGCAGTCGAGCCGGTACGGCTGAGCACAAACTAAAAGTGAAAATCTGAGGTTTTGCTGCTTCGCCCAGATTCGCGCCATCGTGTATGTTATATATTGTTTGCCCGCAAGCAGAAAACCCGCCCTCGGTGTCAGCTAAGAATCTCGTACTTCATGCGACGTACGCGAAGCATTCACCGCCTGATGTCAAGAATGATCTAAAGCTGTACCAGGTACGTTTGCTTTGTAAGCGGTGTTGCGAGAAACCTAAAACGGGAAACATTCGATACCGAGTGCAAAATTCAACTCGAAGTGATTATAACCTGAGGTTAAGATTGTCTTACCAACAAGCCACATCAGCATCGGAAAGCCATCATATTGGGCGCCTCCATCTATAATCTCAAAAGAAGGTAAAAACATTTTTTTGTCGGACCACATCAGTTTTTTTATACACGTGACCCATTCGTTTGCCCTCGCCTGTTATGGACATACTGCTAGGTGTTTGACAAACTCACCTTGTCCACGACATAAAGCGGGCGAACATACTTGAAATGTCTGTGTTCACGCCTGAACGCGCGATGTTTTTTTAAATCGGGTGGAGTTCTCATCAGTTTGGTATCCGGTGAATCCGGTGAAGCACTAACCCCTTTGAGGTCATACTGGAACGTAAACGTCTCTGGTCCACTAGCTTCTGAGTGACCCTGTTATTTTGAAGTTGTATCGAAAAAGGGGGACAAAAACGTCGCTGATGGAACGTGCTGCGTCCAGAAGTCCGGATTTGAAACAGCTTAATCACAGCAGCTTGTGCTTCCCTCAAAATGATCTGCCGCAGGTTCTCGACAGAGACCTACGGCCCGACTTTATAAACCGCAGTCCCGTTTTGGGGACGAAGTGTTTGGAATTCGACTGGTCTGTCCACCCGACTGGGGTTCTCAAAGGCATATGCAGTGATTTTTCAGTGCCCGCGAAGGCCCCAGGAATTTATCTCGTTGGTCAACGCCGGCCACCACCTGACGCTGGCCACTTTGGCGCCGGGTAGACCCGATTGTGGCTACTTTCCCCCCAAGAGGTACCGAATTACTCCTCCCATCTACCCGAAATGTCCGGAGTATTTGACCACAATGACCAACCAGCACCTCGGGGTTTATGCCTTTCGTCTCTACGGAGGCGGGCATGAACCAACTGCTGTGGGGTGTCCATGATTACGTTCATTTTGGACTACTTCGTTCGTTTTTTTTTTGGTAGCACAGAATCAGACACAAACAAACCATCGCTTCCCCACTCTCTACTCTACTCTCCTCTCCTCTCCCAGGCCAATTTTTGCACAGCAGCCTTCTATCTCCCCTTCTCCCGAAAAAAAAAGTAATCAAAATTGGCCCATTAAGCACAGCAGTGTAGTATCAAATAGTGACAGATCATGAGCAACGCTACCAACCTTGTTACAAAAAAAATACATGGTGCCATCCGGACACAGAGATCGCTCTGCAGTATCTATTTCTCTGCTTACTTCTGACCACACGCTGAAAATGTGATGCAAGGCAAAGGGTGTGTCCAACGCTATTTTAAGTACGAAATAGGTAATTTCCTTTCTTTCGCCCAGCGCTCGAATCTGCAACTCTCAAGCGGTCAAGTTCGTACGCGCAATTGCGTCGTAGTCATCACACATCCGAGTTTTGTTCAGTTATTTGGGCAGCATACGTACCACCTGTGAAAAAAACACAAGTATACGAGTATAATCTGTCCTATTGGTATCGTCCACAGCACGGCTTCCGCCCCGCACGACCAACGATTGATACGTTGTTCGTCGTGCGTCGGTTGCGGGAACACAGACGACAGAGAAGAATCCCCCTGTACGTGTGCTTCATCGACCTCTAGAAAGCGTACGATTCTGTCGACCGAGAGCTACTATGGGCAGTACCCACACGCTTTGGCGTACCAGCTAAGATGCTGAGAGTTATCCGTAGTTTTGCACGATGGCTTGCGGGCTCCCGTGCTTACTGATGACGGCGAGCACTCGGAAAATTTGAATGTCACGCAGAGACTTCGGCAAGGCTGTGTGCTATCACCGTCCCTCCTCAATATGTTCTTTGCTGCTGCGTTACACGTCGTACTAGTCCGCTTCAGCAATGACGAGGCCATCGTAAGGGGGGTAGTTCGAACCGAGAAGCAGGATCCATTGGCGTGCGTGCGGAGGGCTGTATGGGGCATGTTGTACGCCGATGACGCAGGAACTGTTTCGAAATCGGCTGAAGGGCCCGCAAAAATAATGACAGTCATCGTGACTGTTTTCGAAGAAGCAGGCCTCACGGTATCGGAAAAGAAGACAGAGACAATGCTTCAACAAACACCAGACCAGGTAACCATCGCGCCACCGCTCGCCCTCGAAGCGGTAGGCCAGAAGTATAAGCAGACGGCCCAGTTCTTGTACCTAGGTGGAATTATTCACGAAAACTCTGACCTCTCGCTCGCAATGGACCGACGGGTCCTTCTCATGCGAGCATGCCTCAGACGGTTCGGCCCGTAGTTGTATGATAGGACGAGCGCCCCCCTTAGCCTGAATGTCCGAATGCTGGAGGCAAAGGTGATTGAGACCCTCCTGTACGGGTGTGTGACGTGGACTCTCAGGGCGGAGCACATCGCCAAGCTTCGAACGGCTCACCACCAAGTCCGGTTGCAAGCCATTGGCTTCCAGCGCCGACTACATACGGACCATGCCACCCTCCCGTACGCGAAGGCCCCTAAGATGACGCGTTGCGAGAGCATTGAAACGACAGTCCGTAAACGACGGCTTTTCTTTGCGGGAGGCGTGGCACGGCAAAGCATGGAGCGAATACTCAGTCGGGCAATGTTCCGGACGATGGCTGGTGGGTAGAACCCGAGACGTGGCGGACACCTGGAGACTTGGCATGGATGCCCTGTCTAAGACCTCAGGGACTCCCGAGCCACCGAAGGGTAAACGGAACTTGCCCCCTTGGTGTTTGGAGCCGAGACCGCGTTGTGGTCCACTGCAGCTCAAAAGGCGGGAAAGTGGTACCGGGGGATCTTTAAAGCAGCAAACGATTCATAGGGAGGCGGCACGAGGCTGAGGCTGAGATGAGTAGGCAGCGCCGCGCATTTGCCGTTGGTGGCGTTCAAGGGAATGAGGGAGGGGGGGGGGACAGAAAGAAGCGCGGAAAACCTAACCAGAGGAATGCGGAGTAGGAGGGGAACAGAAGGAGTGGAGGGGAAACTGCGGTGGATGAAAGTAGGAAGGAGATGGCAACCAGTGTAGCAAGGCTTCAGACCGACTAAGGAGTAGAATATGACTGCTGTACTACTCGTCCCATCATCTGGTGGTGCAGCTGATTCGAACGTGGCCCTCCTTCGTCTTCTCTTCTTTTATATTCTTCAGTTATATATATATTTGTTTGGTTTTCTTCTATATTCCCTCCATGCGCTGATTCTGTGTGATTTTTAGTTTCATCCTTTTTTTCCCATCCCACGATTGATGGGGGTTGCAGGAATCGTGTAACGTAGGTCGATGACGAGCCTGCTTTGATTGTTTCGTCCTGTCTGACGCCAAGGGGCTGAACATAGTTGACGAATGCAGAGCGGAGACGGCAGTCGGGGTAGCAAGGTATCAGGCGGACTAGCAGGGTAAACCTGGCTGTGCCCCTCGCACGACAAGCCTCTGCCGCTATCTGGAGGGCGATGCTTTGTGCTTCGGTCGTCTGTTTGTTATTTCCCCTTCGTTATCTTCGATTGGTGCTTCGTCCCACTCTGCTTACAAGTATTAGAAGTGTTGTTTTTTTCTCTCATCCTTTTTTTTCCCAGCTGGTTCCTTCTCTTTTCTTTTTTTTAAGTGCCTACCACATGACCTGCAGACGGGGGAGGGGCACGACAGCTTGCTTCCTTTTTTTTGTTATTGCCTACGTGGCAACCTATTAATAGTATCTCTGTGGTGTAGCTTTGTGACCACATAACTTGTATATCTGCTAGAATTGAAGAATCGGCACGGACACTGGTTGTGCTGGATATCGTCTGGTAGAAAGAACGGTTTCATGTGATGAGCACACACGCACATGGTCCAGTAATCTTGTGGCGACACTGCTGCTATATGCATCATCAAGAGGAGATGACGCGTCGAAAAACAATGTCAGGATGCAATTTATGTTTCTCGCAAGGCCGAGGTACTGAAATAAGTGTTGGACGACGACGGACGAACTCTGAAAATATATTCGTTCGTACGAGAGGGGTGTGAGCGATAAATCAATTCGTTGCGTATCGCCAAAACTGATTTTCAGCAGAGTTGCGGAGAAAACGAGGTCGGCTAACGAACGCACAACGACAGTTTTCACTCGTAATAATACTATACGAATCAAGGTACGTATACTGTCCCCAGAGCTGAACGAGACCCGGATGAATGACGACTACAACGCGACGACAGCAATTTCCTGTACGACCTTGACTGCTGAGAGTTTCAGGCTCGAGGGCTGGGCAAAAAAAAGGAAAACCCATTATTTGTAGGCAGGCCAATTCTCACACAGTCGAATCCATCAGTCGAAAACGTCCCTTTCGACTCAAGGCCAAATCGACTGTTTTCTTGGGCCCCCTTCGTATCGTCAATCGGATCTCTTTCTTTGGTTTTGATGTTTTTTCGGGAGGGATTCGATGTAAGGGAGTGCTGAACCTTGCTGATTCGTGGGAGATCAGCAGCAGCAGTTATAGCAGCAAAGCCAGCAACGCCGCTGTTGTGGTGTTGTGTGCTGTGGTGCTGGGGTGTGGTTTTCTGGAGTGGCGTAATGATACAGTAGTCTGGGATGCTGTGGAATAAAAAACACGTTTTGCACTGTGAAATCTGACTGGCACATCCAGTCGAATCGAGGACTTTTTTTTACTGGATGTGCCAGTCGGATTACTCCGTCGAAAAAAATTGAGTGTTGAAGGTTCTCCCTCGACTTTATAAGGTAGCTAGTTTAGTCCTCAGTCGAAAAGGGACGTTCTCGACTGACATTTCCGACTATGTCAGAATTGGCCTTACATAAAACTTCCAGCGTGTATTCAGAAATAGGCAGGGATAAATACTGCACCCTCCTTGTGTCTGGATAACACCTCTATATTTGTTCACGAAGTTTGTAGCGTCGCTGATAGTCTGTCACTACTACACTGCTGTGCTTAGTAGGCTGCTTTTGATTACTTTTCGTTCGGTAGAAGGGGAGAAAGAGGACAGTGCTGAATTTGGTCTAGAAGAGAAGATGAGAGGAGAGAGAGGGGAAGCGGTGGTTCGTGTGTGTCTGGTTCAGTGCAAAAGAGAGAGAAAGCCAGCGAAGTAGTCTGGATTGAACACAATAATCATGGACATCACCCAGATGGCTCTTGCCAATCTTCCAGGGACGACAGGCATGAACCCCGAGGTGGTTGTTGGTCGTTGTGGTCGAATAGTCTGGACATTTTCGGGCGGAGGCAGAATATTCGGGTACCTCTTGGGAGGTAAGTACTTAAAATCGGGTCTACCCGAAGCCAAAGTGGCAAGCATCGGGTGGCGTCCGGTGTTGACCAATGAGATGACATCTAGGGGCCTTTGCGGTCACTACAATAAAAAGCTACCTAATGTTGGCCACAAAGTCATCGGGGATAACACCCGTATTTGGTCATTTTTATGTTTTTGTCTTTCATCATCACTTTCACCTTCCAGCCTAGATCGTAGGAGGTGTGACCCTCGACGCCCTTTTGGACGAGCCGTGGTCACAGGTGTCTACCCTTCTCCCCCCCGGTACGTGCCTTTATTCTATCGCGCATAGGGTTCAGCATTCCCACTGCTCGTCGATTTTCATCGAAGTTTAGCTAACTCACGCGCTCGCGCTTTCCGCTATAATCAATTTCTTTTTTGGAAGAAAAAGCCTCTGAGCATACACTCGGTGATACTTGAACCCACGAAATTGATCTTGATAGGCGCGCGGACTACCCATCAAGACACCGGGGACGCGAATTGTTCTTTGAAATATGTATACAAGAAAAAAAATTATTACCTGATACGTGGTACTACTGTAATAGATTTGTGTTGCAGGTTAGTGGCCACAGAGCTCGTATCTCATCAGGAGTAAAAAATTGGCAAGGACACATTGGTGGTTCCAAGCAAACGGTTTGACGTCAGGACCACCCCCACTCCGACTGCTGACGTCAGTATCACCCGAAACACCGTCAAAATAAGGAACAACTCAGACGGGTCCAAAAAGAGCCACACAATGTATATATTATTGACATTTTAGTGAAGTCGTGAGGGTTTATGCTCCCTGGGAGCGAAATGTCTGAGGTGCTTGTTCGAGGGGCGTTGCATGCGATGTGTCTGCTGCGAAAGTCGTGGCAGTCGTCAAGCACGACCATCAACACAAACCGAAGAAATCGTGACTTCTATCGGTCGTAGTCGGATCCGACAAGCTGACGTATACGAAGCAGTTTTTTAAATAGACTGACCTGAATGTAGTTTCAAGCGTGCGCGGCACACGGCTGTGCAGCAAGCGTTTTCAAGTGGCAGACGTCGACAACAGTTAGGAAGACTCTTCTTGTGTGGCTAAGGCTCGAGGCATGTTGTGATGTCAATGTTGAGCACAGGTGTTGAAAGTACTATTTATATTGTACGGGGTTGGAGGCCTTGCTGCGTACAAAATGCTACAAAGTACCAGGTACCAGGTACCAGGTATCTGGTAAGGTGTATATTCCTGACTTGCAGAAAATATCAGCGACAAATCATTGTCTACCAAACGATCATGTCCAAACAGATCGCCCACGAAGAACAGCGAGCAGACGCCACGCGTACAGATACACGGCGACACGTTCGACGCCATTGGAAAATCCCAAGGTTAGGTTTTGTATGGTACCTACAGAACCATACCCGAGGTATTTACCCGGGGAAAACCCTACAGAAAACTTCTGTGAGTTCTGTAGGACATTTATGTATATCCGTACCCGGATCTTTTGTAGGTTCTGTACGCCCCGTTTCACAATACCCGGGGTACCGGTGCACCGTTTTTTCACCTGCCCCGAACTTCTGTGAGTGCTGTACGCCCGTGCCACACCGGAATTTCTGTGATTTTTGTGAGGGTTTTCTACCCGTACCCGGAACTTCTGTGAGTTCTGTAATCCATTTATCCCCATACTTGTGGAACTTCTGTAAGCGCTGTAAGACCTCCGACGCAATAGCCGGGGTAGGAGTATATCCTCGGCACAACACCCGGGGTGCCGGTACACATCAGGATGGCGTTGAGGAGCAAAAGTGTCGAGGGGCAGGACTTTCAACTGCTGTTGACAGACAGCAGCTTTGCCTCAAAATGCCGTAATTGACACCAAACTGACAGGATTTAGTGTGGGACACTTCGGCCGTTCACCCTATGACAGCGCTTGTTTTGCCTTCTCCCGATATCTTTGGTGATGAGTGATGCTATGCATTCTGACGTCAGGTCTCATCAGTGACACACACCAACACGAGATAATGATGAAATTACATGGTACCACGCACCTCGCTCACAACCACTCAAGAACCTAACACATCAACACACACACACATCTATCTGTGCAGCTGCATCTTCCTGTGACCTGTGTACCCAGTCAGAGGGAATATAAACGCTGCAGGTTCTTGAGGATCTCCCTCAGACAGGGGTGGCGGCTGTTTACCTGTGACCGCTAAGGTCGTCCCCATGAAGTTGGAACGGTCCTTACTGTGAAAATTGTGAAAGACAGCTATTATAACAGACATGAGCTACAATGGTACATGCATGAGATATACATGGTACACGATAGTATTGTGTGTCTCGAGTTTGTTTTACATTTCGATACCTATTCTATGTACTTGTTCGACCAGTATATTTTCTTTTTTTCGCCCCATTGAGGTGGGCACTCCCGTGCTACCATCGAAACTCTGTGAATTCTGTACGCCCGGGCCACAATCGGGACTTCTGTGAGCCTTGTACGCCCGTTCCACAGTAAAGACCCGGTATTCCCGTGAGCTCTTTACGCCCGTGTCACAATGCCCGGAACTTCCGTGAGTTCTGTGCGATCTTCATACCCGCACCCGGCACTTCTTTGAGTCTGTGCGACCGAGCCACAATAATACCCGGGGTACCGTTACACCATTTGTTGAACTTTCTGGAACTTGTGTGAGTTCTGTACGCTCGTGCCACAATACCCAGAACTTCTGTGAGTTCTGCGAGGGTTTTATACCCGTGATCAGAACTTCTGTGAGCTCTACAAGACCTTCATACCCGTACCCGCAACTTATGTATGTTCTGTACGCTCCGTTTCACAATACCCGGGGTACCGGCACAACGGTTTTGTACCTGACCGGAACTTTCGTGAGTTCTGTACGCCCGAGCCACAATACCCGGAACTTCTGTGAGTTCTGTAAGGGTTTCATACCCGTACCCGTACCCGGAACTTCTGTAATTTCTGTCAGACACTCATACCCTAACCCCAAATCCACAAACACTACAAAACTTGACCTTTGAAAATTCCAAGCAGCTTGTTGCTGAGGAGAGAAAGCCTTACCCGAGTTTGAGCGTAAATAGGGGACAAGAAACGGGGAAAGGGTCATGGTAAGGGAGGACCACGTTGAAGCAACTACTGATGTCCGTCATATATACGTACACATTTACAGTCGGCCACACCAAAGGTCGTGAATGTCAACCAGCTGACCGTGCCTGCCAACAAAAACGCCCGAAAAGACTGCGGAAACTGCACGAAGGCACGTGAGATCGGAGAAAACACAGGTCACCCATTTTTCTGAACTTTACATCAATCCACATGTATGTAGTGTCCGGACTTGTTGCAGCAAGTTGTATTTTTTTGCTTGCGCACGTAGCAACTTAGTATCTCTGCTGTGGCGTAACTTTGTGACCACATAACCTGTATCTCTTCGAGGACTGAAGAATCGGCACGGACACTGGTTGTGCTGGATGTCGACGGGTAGAAATAACGGTTTAGTGTGAAGAACACACACACACACACACCAGAGGCTGTGATTGTCAACCAGCTAATCGTGCCTGTCAAGACAAACGCCCTGAAAGACTGCGGAAACTGCACAAAGGCAGGTGAGGCCGAAGACAACACAGGTCACCAACTCTCCTGAATTTCACACGTATTCATGTACGTACCCGAACTTCTTGCAGCATTATCATTTATCAACAAGCTCAGCTTGTCTCGCCTTCTCATGATTCACCATGAATAATCATTCAAACAGCTTCCAATAATTGCGGCAAGCCTGTGTGGTATACTACTATGAATATTATAGCGAGTCTAGCTGGTGTGTTAATATTCCTCCTAATATTGATTGACGTGTTTCACCTCCGCCGCCACACGCCTCATATTGCACCAGCTCACGCAAACCTTGACCCATAACACTACCTGCACTCATCGTCTACCTACACCATTATGTCTGGGGCAGTGGTGGTTTCGGCACCGCTGCCACGCCGGACGTGCTTATTTCAGATGATGCCCGTTAACGCTAATAATAGTAGTATGCTCGACTGGTGTATCCTGTCTTGTTACTGTCACGGGGGACCACAGTAAATAGGAGCGAATATTGTTGTTGAAAAAAGCGATCCTTCTAGGTTCTTGTGTGCCGTAGGTACTAATTATCAAGTTTGTGTTCGGTAAGGTACATACCGAGGCGTACCAGCGATAGGATACCTCCGGTATACCGGTCCCGAGAATAGGGGTACGTTCGGTGTGATGTTATAACCCTTACCGAGGACTTCGGTACCTTCGGTACGATGTCCGTACCGGTACCGAGGTTTTCGGTACGTTCGGTACGATATCGAAGCCGGTACCGATGGTACCGGTACAAGAATCCGTACCAGTACCGAGAAGGTCGGTACGTTCGGTACGATGTCCTTACCGGTACCGAGGACTTCAGTACGCTCGGTACGATGTTCATAC
>JBBMHQ010069420.1:3891-27355 GCA_037834295.1 Postelsia palmaeformis
AACCTCGTTGTGCCCCTCGTACGTCAGAGCTCTGCCGCTACCTGGAGGGCGGTGCTTCGTGCTTCAATTGCATGTTTGGTATTTCCCCTGCGTTACCTTTGATTGGTTATTTGTCCTGCTTTGCTTACAATTGTTAAGAGTGGTTTTTGGTCTCCCATCCTCTTTTTTTCCAGCAATTGTTTGATTTCAAGTGTTTGTCACATGGCCTGCGGGCGAGGGGGGGCACGACAGTTTGTTTCATCTACTTCTTCTCTGGCGGTTCTGTTTTGCATACGCGGGAACGTGGTATCGCTGTGGCGTAGTCTTGTGGCCACATAAAAACCTATATCGCTTTTTGTATTGAAGAATCGGCGCGGACACTTACGAGAAACCATTGAAAATAGAACCAAGTATCGTTGGTAAAAAGGGTAAATATTTAGATTTTTGTGTGTAACGTAGGTCCTACTCACTATGATCCCTCGTAATAGGTGTGCTGGATGTCGTCGGGTAGAACAAACAATATAATGTGAAGAGCACAAGCACTGAGATACACGCTCTGTGGGAGTCACACAACTAGAATACGTGAAAAATTACGCTTTGTCGAGTATTGTTGAGTAAATGTCTGTAGATCAAACGATGCAACGCCAGTTCATCGGATGAAACTAAATTGTTTGCAAGGCACGATCCAGGATATGCCCTTGAAAGTTGAAACACCGTCTTTTTTTTTTCTCAAAAAACGAAACCAGCATGGTAAAGTAGCCCACTCACGCTCCTCATATATCTGTGAGTTCCAGTGCATTCCTTTTTTTCCCCTTTTTTAACGATTGGTTATTCAAAGTATAGTATAGTATAGTATAGTATAGTATAGTATAGTACTGCAGGAGTCGTGTGGCGTGGGTGGATGCCGGGCCTGCTCTGCTTGCTCCATACTGCCTGACGATAAGGAGCTCGGCACAGTTGACAAATGGAAGGCGGAGACGGCAGTCAGGGCAGAAACGTACTAGGTGAACTAGCAGGGAGAACCTGACTGTGCCCCTCGTACGCTAAAGCTCTGCCGCTACCTGGAGGGCGGTCCGTTGTGTTTTAGAGTTGCCTGTTATTTCCCCCCCGCTATCTCCATTTTGTTATTTGTCCTATTATGCTTACAAGTATGAATAGTGCTGTTTTTGCTCCCACCTTCATGAATTCCAGCTCGTCTTTTTGTTTTTTTTCAGTGCTTGTCGCCCAGTGCTTTCACAACATCCTTGTCAGTGTATAGGTAACAAGAGACATCTACCAGAAATGGAAACATGCGATGATCAAGGTCCTTCACAAAACGAAGGACCGAATTGACTGCAACAACTACAGAGGGATTTCGCTTGTTTTCCGCGCAGGCAAATGTTTGTTGAAAATCGTCGCGTCCCGTCTCAGCAACTTCTGCGAGACCAATGAATCACTCCCTGAAGAACAGTGTAGCTTCCACCCCGCACGATCAACAATTGATATGTTGTTCGTCGTGCGTCGGCTGCAAGAACTCGGACGGCAGAGGGAAACCTCCTGTACGTGTGCTTCATCGACCTGCAGAAAGCGTACGACTCTGTCGACCGAGAGCTGCTATGGGAGGTACTCACACGCTTTGGTGCACCAACCAAGAGGCTGTAGTTTCCACGATGGCATGCGGGCTGGCGTACGTACTGATGACGGCAAACACTCGTAATGGTTTGATGTCACGCAGGGGCTCCGGCAAGGCTGTGTGCTATCACCGTTACTGTTCAATGTATTATTCGCCACTGCGTTACACGTCGTACAAGTACGCTCCAGCCAAGACGAAGCCATCGTAGGGGGTTTGGTCTAACTCAGTGATGCTGGAGTAGTTCGAACGGAAGATCAGGATCCGTTGGCGTCCGTGCGAAGGGCTGTATGGGGCATGTTGTACGTCAATGACGCAGGAATTGTCTCGTAGTCGGCTAAGGCGCTCACAAAAATGATGACAGTCATCGTGACTGTCTTCGAAGCAGCAGGCCTCACGTTGTCGACAAGATTTCTGCAAACACCAGGCCAGAAAACCCTCGCAACACCGCTCGCCATCGAAGCAATAGGCCAGAGGTATACGCAGACCGCCCAGTTCCTGTACCTAGGCGGTATTATCCACAAACAAGCTGACCTCTCGCTCGAAATCGACCGACAAATCTGTCTCATGCGAGCATGCCTCAAACGGTTCAGTCCCGAGTTGTATGATAGGAAGACCGCCTCCTTAGCCTGAAAGTCCGATTGCTGGACTCTCAGGGCGGCACACTTCACCACGCCTCGAACGGCTCACCACCAAGTCCTGTTGTGAGATATCGGCTTCTAGTGCCGACTTTTGCACTGACCATGCCACCGTTTCGTGCGCGAAGGCCCTCAAGATGACGAGTTGCGAGAGCATAAAAATGACCATCCGTAGACGGCGGCTTTTCTTAGGGGGGCGTGGCACGGCGAAGGAGGGAGCAATTACCCAGCCCAGTCGTTCAATCTTTGGGACGATGGCTGGTGGGGAGAACCCGAGACCTGGTGGACAGTTCAAGACTTGGCATGGATGCTTAGTCGAAGACCTCAGGGAGTCCTGAGCCACCGAAGGGTCAACAACACTTGCCCCCTTCGTGTTTGGAGTTGACACCGCGCTGTGGTCCACTGCAGCAAACAAGGCGAGAAAGTGGGACCGGGGGATCCTTGAAGCAGCCGAACGGTTCATAGTGAGGTGGCACGAGGCTCAGGGTGAGATGAGAAGGAAGCGATGCGCATCCGCCGTGGGTGGCGCTCTAGGGAATGAGGGGGGGGGGTGGGCAACAGAAGAAAGGGCAGAAAACCCGACCGAAGGAATGCGGAGAGGGGGGAAAACAGGAAGAGTAAAAGGGAAACTGCGGTGGGCTAAAGTAGGAAATAATTGGTCAACAGGGCAGCGAGTCACCAGGCTGACAAGAAAGTAGAACATGACTGCTGTACTACTCATCCCACCAGCTGGTGCAGCTGGTTGGAACGTGGCCCACGTTTGTCTTGTCTTCTTTTTTACTCTTCAGGTGTATATTTATTTTGTTACTTTCCTCTTTATTCGCTGATTTTCTGTGAAATCAGTATGTTCCTCGTTTTCACCTTCTACGAGTGATAAGTTTCGCAGGAGTCGTGTGGCGTGGGTCGATGACGAGCCTGCCTTGCTTGTTTCGAACTGCCTGACGCCAAGAGGCTGGGCATAGTTGACGAGTGCAGGGTGCAGACGGCAGTCAGCGTAGCGAGATACCAGGCGGACTAGCAGAGACAACCTGGTTGGGCCCCTCGTACGAAAAATCTCTGCCGCTACCTGGAGGGCGGTGCTTTGTGCTTCATTTGCTTGTTTGTTATTTCCCCTGCGTTATATTCGTTTGGGTTTTCGTCCTCGTCTGCTTACAAGTGTTAAGAGTAGTGGCTTTTCTCCTATCCTCTTGTGTTTTCAGCCATTCTTTGGTTTCAAGTGTGTGTCAAATGGCCTGCAGACAGGGGGGGGGGGGGGCAAAAGAATTTGTTTATTTTATTTCTTCTCTTGTTGGTTTCTTTCGCATACATACGTGGCAGCGTAGTATCGCTGTGGCGTAGCTTTGTGACCACATAACTTGTATCTCTTCTAGTATTGAAGAATCGGCACGGACACTTGGTGTGCTGGATGTCGTAGGGTAGAACGAACGGTTGAACGTGAAGAACACACACACATGGCCTGCGGATGGGGGGGGGGCACGACAGTTTGTTTCTTGTATTGTGGATTTTTCCTTGAATACATGGCACGTATAATCCCTGTAGCGTAGCTATGTGACTACATCACTGGTATTTCCTCTAATAATGGGAATGAAGAATCTGCACGGACACTGGTTGTGCTGGATGTCGACGTGTAGAAAGAACGGTTTGGTGGGAAAACACACACACACTTATCTATGCCCAAGGCTGTTCAAGAATACCTGATCAGAATACTCGTAGACTCTTAAGCTATCGTCAGGAAAAGGGGAGCAGGAGTCGCTTGGCATGAGTGCCAAGAGCTGAAATGTTTTTTTGTTTTACGCCGCTGACGCGTTTAGTGTTTCGAAGTCGGCTGATGGGCTCGAGAAAAAGATGACAGTCATCATGGCTGTCTTCGAAGCAGCAGGCCTCACTACTGCACCGGAAACAAAGAAACGAACTATGCATCTACGTACGGGTGCCATTGAAAGACCAAACAAACCTCTCGCCCCGCCGCGCGTCATTGAAGGAGCAGGCCGAAGTTGTGTGTGTGGTCTTCAGACTAAACCGTTATTTTTACCAGTCGACATCCAGCACAACCAGTGTCCGTGCTGATTCTTCAATCTTAGAGAAGATAAAAGGCTTCACAAGCTTTGTTGTCACAAAGCTACGCCACAGAGATATTACGTTGGCACGTATGCAAGTAAAGATAAACAAACTAAAAATCACACTGCTGTGGTGCCCCCTTTTAGCCCGAAGGCGATTTGACAAGCCCTTGGAAAAGGGGGCTGGAAAAAACAAGGGTGAGAGAAAAACACAACTATTCATACTTGTAAGCAGAGTAAGTAGCTCGAATAACCAACCGAATACCTGGTGTAACAAGCGGGAAATACCAAAGGGGAAATGGCAGGCAACCGAAGCACAGAGCACCGCCCTCCATGTAGCGGCAGCGTTTTGTCGTACGAGGGGCCAGAAAGGTTCACCCTGCTAGTTTGTTTGGTACCTTGCTACCAGCACTGCCCTCTCCGCCCTGCGTTCGATGACTGTGCTCAGCCCCTTGGCGTCAGGCAGTACGAAACAAGCAAGGCGGACTCTCGTCGTCTGTCAGATATCACGCTGTCACATATTCTCCACATGTATATGTTGGAAGCTCATTGGTTCAGGTTGTACCGCATATTTTGTGTAACGTATCTTCTTTGATACCTTTTTTTTTACGAGTGCGAGTGGACTTCTCGGTCGAGTATCGACATCAGTTCTTCGACAGCTACGTTGAGATCACGGCGTGCTTCGGCTACATTTCCTTAGTTGGAGCGTCTACCTCTACCTTGCGGCCCTTCTGCATCGACACAGGACGCGCGTGATCACAGGTATCATCGTGTTCAATTTATTGTGAGTTTAAGTGACATCAAGATTTCTTGTTCTAACTAACAATTTAATCCTATCTCCGTTGAACTGCAGCTTGTGGCGTTATCCACACATGCGCAGACACCTGGTCTACTGCCGCACTTGGATACGTCCTAGCTGGCAGCTACACACAGGCACCCTAAATACCAATTATATCGACATCATCCACCCACGCCGCACGACTTCTGCAATACTTATCGTATAAACAGATGGTCCAGGTCTTAAACCTTGGCGCAATTATCCACGAAAAAGATCACCTCTTGCATGAAACTGGCCGACGGATCCGTCTCATGCGGGCATGCCTTTAATGATCCGGTCCGGAGTTGGATAATGTGGAGATCGGTTGACTCCGCCTGAAAGTCCGAATGCCGAAAGCTGAGGTGATTGGGATCCTGTTGTACGGGTGTGTGACGTAGGCCCTCAGGCAGCAGCAACTTGTCATGCTTCGAACGGCTCGCCACGTCCTTTCGCGAGTTGTTGGCTTCCAGCGCCGACTTTGTACTGACCACGTCACCTTTTCTTCCGCGAAAAAGCCGTGGGTGGTGCTCCAGGCAACGAGGGGATGGAGGGCAACAGGATGAGTGGATGGAGAGTCGATCAAGGGGATGCGGAGAGGAAGGGCAGCAAGAGGCGTAGAAGGGTGTTGGACGAAAGTAGGAAGAAAAAGGCAGGAAGAGCAGCAAGGCACCAAGCCGACCATATTGACAGTGAATAGAGCATGACCATGCTACTCGTGCCGTCAACTACTGCAGCTGGTTCGAACATGGTCTTCGCCTTGGTTTTCAATATGTTCGCGCTTCATCCTCCGTGATTTTCGTTTTTTCTTTTTCCATTGTTCTTTCTCCTCGTTCTTGCTGGGAGAGTCGTGTGGCCTGGGTGGATGACGGGCCTGCTTAGCTTGTTTCGTGTTGTCTGACTCATCCTCGCAGAGGGCGGGTCATTGCTGACGAACGCGGGATGGAGACGGAAGACAGGGTGGCAGAGGACCAGACCGCCTCTAGTAGGGAAAACCTGGCTATGCTCCTCGCACCACAAACTGCTGCAGCTACCTTGAGGGTGTGTTGTGCTTCGGTCTGCCTGTTTTTTTCCCGTGGTTAGTATGAACCGTCTTTGGATCATCGTTATCGGAGAAGTTTTTACCCCGGTCTTTTTTATCGAAGAGTTTTGTCGCCAATAGTTTTACATTGTTTTGGCACAATTTTCAATCTTCTTTGTTTCCCCGATTTATTCCCGTAAGCCGGCGTTCCCGGTGGCGTGAGAGGTAGTTCGCGCGCCTATCAAAATTAATTTCGAGGGTTCGAGTCTCACCGATTGCTTGCTCAGGAGCTTGTCTTGCACAATAAAACTGATGAGCAGAAAGCGCGAGAGCGTGATGAGTCGGCTACTACATTCGATGGAAATCGACGATAAGTGGGTATACTGAGCGCTACGCGCGACTAAAAAAGCACGTACCGTGAGGAAAAAGGTAAACACACCTGTGACCACGGCTTGTCCAGACGTTTGTCCAGGGTGAAACCTCCTAATAATTTGGCGGGAAAGTGAAAGCGGTGGTGAAAAAAATATATATATATGAAATTCAACGAACTTGATTTTTTTTTTCCTGGAAAATTCCACGAATAGTGACAGAACGCCTTCATATATTTATTGATATACATCTCCAATTATTTCTAAAATTATATATATACAAGGGGGGGTTCGTTGCGGTGAGCTCATGCCCGCCGGCGGCTCCGCGCATGCCCGTAATGGTTAAAGGCATACGGGTATGCAACTCGATGCTGTTAGTGTGACAGTACTGCCAAGGGGTCCATTATGAAAAACAATTTTGAGTAAAAGGAAAGAAAACGCTGGAAACCAAAGAACGAAAAAAAAAAATAAATAACATTCCCATCGGGCACAACGAACGATCGTACAGCAGCCAGCAGCACTGCAAAATACCACATACGCGACGCTCGGCGTTCATACTACGGTATATTATGTATGCAAAAAGCCACAAAACAGGTATTAGTAGTTGAGCAGCAGCAGTCGATCAAGCAAATCGACAGTAGAAAGCACCGACGATTACGTTGGTGCAGGAAACTCAGCAGCAACAAGCAGACGCAAAAGCAAAACGTCTTACACGCACGATATATGTGATAATACGTTTTGGTAGCGATCAGAAATGTGTATTGATCACTCTACTCGTTGAACTCAGTATCCACCACTCATATATTTAGTAGTAAAATTCGCAGCTGGCGTAGTTGAGATATTTCTCGCGCCCCGTCTGGGCACTGCGCGAGCGTGGCAGAGGCCGTCTCTACAGCAAGTAGTAAGCAGGACGAGGAAAGATATAACATACCCCCGAGGGTCAGCAACGACACATGTTGCAGGGTGGGCGTAACGCGTACATGCGGACATACATACACTCGTTCATGACTTCTTCTTCTTTCTTCGGCAGTTACAAAAAAAAACGCCTTCACAACACAGCCAAACCTCCAGGATGTATGTGACACTGGTTGTCATTCGCATTGCTGTCCGCGAGTGCTAATGTACGTACAAAACTGTTTTCGTAGACACCGTTAGTACCTCCACCACCTTACTGCTCGTCCCGCGGCGTAGCCTCATTCGATTCGTTCGACACGAAAGAACCCGTCTTCTCTATCCTACGGAGTTTGGTGGCCTGGAGTCCACAACAGCCGAAGAGGCTCGTGGCGTTCGTTTCGCGACCATATGATGGCCTATGAATATCGACATTTTCGCGCTAAACTCGCGCTTTCACACGTAAAATACCCCGAACCGGAATTTCGATACTCGGTTTATAAATGCCCAACCCTCAACGCACAAGCAGCGGTGGGGCATGAGACCAGCCACTCCAGCCCATGCTCCCCACTCTCTTGTCGCCATGAACTGTCGGATACCGTAAACGATGCAGCCTCTCCCGTTTCGGCCAAAAGAGGGGGGTCCAGTCTGGGTGCTGGTATCGTGAACAAACTATTTTTACCGTCACGAGCGAGCAAAGATCTCGGCTAACGGCACGTTTGCTCCTTGACGGACAGCTGTCAACGACGTCCCAATGCTCAAAATAATAACGATCAAAATGTTTGGTCCCCAAGACTGGCGTAGAATTTCACCGCTCACGATTTTTTAGATGTCTGTACAAATGCGCCAATTCCAACCTATGCATTGATTATCTTCCATTCGACTGGTCGAGCTCACAGCAAAATATACGTTGATTGACGGTACTCTCGCGCCGTATCGGACAGCTGTCAAGAACCTCCCGACGCTGAAAGCTATTTTAAGTTATGTGGAAGTTGGACGGGCCGAACCTAGACCGTAAAAAAAAACCTTTGACCGCCAGGCAATGAATCACGCAGCAGCTCATCTAAGTTGAGTTTATACCACTCAACTGGTCGAACTCACAGCTGAGTACAGCACACCCTGCCAGCTGACAGATAAAATATTTGACCGCCAGACAATCAATGTATCACGCAGCTCACTAAGTTAAGTATCCACCACCCAACTGGTCAGTCTCAAAGCGAAGTGCAGCCCACTTTGCCAGCCAGCAGTTAGGGCACGGCGATGGACAGGGAGGTGACCATTCCCAGGAAGCATTCTGCTACGTATTTAAGGTTACGTGCGTCAATCCGCAGCAACACCCCCCCAGCACGGTTTCCCAAGAATACCGTGCGAGCCGGGCTGCGGACACACTGGAGTAAGAGTGACGGCCTTTTCCCGAACTTAGTTGTGTTTCGATTGCCCTAAGGCTCAAATGAGTGGCGTCTACAATTCTCATGACAAGGCGTCACCCTGGGGGTAGGGACCCTGGGCCTTGTGTTTTTCCGCATTAAGTCCCAGATCGGTACTGCTAGACTTGCTAGAATTTATCACCAAGCGCACCAGCTGAAAGTTGTTCATCCACTACTTCCCGACTTTTCCCGTTAACCCGGGTAGACTGAGATCTTCATCCTGCTTGCTAGTCGATTTTCGGCTAGCGTCATCTCCCGTTCTTCTTCGAACTCCACTTTGCTTCCTCGCGTTTACGGAGAACCGGATTGCGAATTCCTTGGTTTTTCGAGCTTTTACGAATATCACGTCTGTTGAGGTTCTCCTAATCTCCATCCGCGTACCAAACCCGCCAGTACGGTGACTTGTAGTCGAAGAACTTTGATATGTAACGCTTCTTGTTTCCTTCAGTGTCCGCGAATTCCATCCAGATCACGGTCTTCACGGGGTGCTAATTTAACGCGTGTTCACGGTCGATCCCATCTCTTTCCTTCCGTGTTAGCATCAAAGTCGGCCTTCCCCGGCACTCCGCTCCGTGATACGTCTCCCACAGTGCGCGGAAAACGTCCAGCTGTAGGGGGGTGAAACAGTCTCGCTTCTCCTCTTCGGACAGCCACTGTGACTCCATGCCATCCACGAATCCTCCCTTATATCGCCCCTTACAAGCGTTGCCCTGGCTCATCACAGCCTTTCTGTTGAGTAGGGTATATATTGGCGGCGCTACAATCGACGGCCCTGCAAGTCCGAAGTCAACTCCCTACGCCTGGTGGGCAAACTCGTCCTCAAAGCAATGACGGAGGTTGTCCGGACGCAAGTGGAACATCTTGATGTTGGCTGCTGACGCCCTCCGTTGACGAATCCCTTGCTCATTCATCGTGGCGATATAGGTAAGGCCTGGTGAGACAACTCTAGTCACCTCTCAAGGTCTCGTTTACTGCTCGAGGGCTAGTTCATGATGTATCTCCTCCCTTGCCATCACGGACTCCGCCTCCTTTCCCAGCACCTTGTCTCTGACAACAACACGGGTTCCTACCGATATCCGACCGATCTCAGCATGCCGACTCTCACGAGTTTTCTTCCTATCATCATTTCTCTTCAATAGAGCCTCCCGTTCATCCTGTACCTCCTTGTACGCATAAGAGCTTGTCGGCCACGTAACTTTGAATCCCGCCCCTAAGCTCGTCACCATCGACCTCGGGGTTTGTAGCATCAAGTTTCGTGCGCGCATCACGACCGTGGAAAAGACGCAAGGAAGTTGGCTTCCCCGGCAGGCGCAGGTCCGGCGTAGTACGATTGATCCACAGTGCAGGCTGCACGTACTCGTCCCATCTGCTAGGCCAGGTCTTGCACACTTCTCTTCGTGCTTCGTGTAGACTCTCCCCCAGTCTCTTCACCGTCCCATGTGCACGTGGATGGCTAGCAGGCCCATAGACGATGGTCACGTTCAACTACTTGAATAAGTGTTGCATCACCTTTGCGTGAACTCGGATTCCGGATCACCACGAACATACAGCGGTAGCCCTGTAGTCAGCATCACTTCGACAAGGACTTGCTGGTTTTGTCGACTGCCACCAGTAGAATTTTGTTACCTGCGTCCGACTTCACCCCCATGTCCTCGATGTCGGCTTCAAGTACCTCCCCGGGTCGCAGAAACCTCGCCAGTAGCATGGCAACCCGTTGACTCGCTGATCGCTTGCGACGCCTGCACCCACACGAGATGACATAGTCTCTCACGTCCCTGATAAGGGTGGGCCAGCAATACCGACGACTAGCAGAGCCTGTATTTCTCGCCGTCCCTGGATGCCCATAGGTGCTTTGTGTGAGAGCTATAATCCTTGAAACGAGAGATTGGCGAACTGCAGATCGTGGGACCTTTCCTAGAGGTGCTACCCACAGGAGGTCGATGTCGTTTATCACATTTTCGCCACCTCCTGCTCCTCGCTTTCCCATTTTCCGGATGTTTTTTCGAATCCTGCCAAGTATCAAATCTTTTCGTTGCCTTTGCGTCGGTTGTGGCGCATCTTGGGGGATAGCTGTAATATTTTCTGCATCGACGGTCTGAATGCCGGGACTCCTCGGCCTCTTTCCCTTGCCCGCTTGAACAGCTGGTGGGCCTCGGTGGTTCCTCCAAAGGATCTATTCGCCGTTTATGTTCCGGGATGTGCTCTCTCTGTCCCCTGCGTTTGCGTTGACGATCAACTTCCACTGCTACCCCAGTAGTAGTGATTGTCTGAACTGTTTTATTCTCCATTTTGTCCTCCTCAGGTAGCGGTGGTTCTGCCAGTGGCGATCTTGGTTGGCGTAGTCGTTGAAGGGTATCTCCTCAGCTTCTTCAAGGCGTGCCGTATCCGCCGGGTGTGGGGCATACACTCCGGTTGGCTTTCCCCCCATGATATGAACTCGGTTCAAAGAAGTGATAGGTTCGCTGAACGAAAACACTGCTTGCTCTCCGATACCTCTCTCCAGGAAGTATGCGCTTCTTCGTCCCAAAAATGCTCCCAATTCCTGAAATAGTTGCTTTATCTTCTCCAAACTCCGCTTCCAAACGGCTAATTTCCCCTTCGTGGCAGGGCCTCCCTTGATTCTTACCACGAACGTCCGTTTCCTCCCCCGCGGAGCCCCTACTTGGCTCGTCAATATCTCCGCCTTGTCCACGATGTATGACTCTCGTTCGCGGAAGATTGCTCAAACATTCGAGTAATAAAAAACTAGCGCGTCTGAGGCGATGGCAGCTTGTGCTAAGCTACTCGCTCTGGATGCTCCTTTTTTCTCTCGTACCCCTTCAAACCTCCTGCAGGCGTCACCGACCACCACGGCTGGTTTTACCTCTCTTAACATGCTTAGGCACTCCTGCGACCTTGTTGTCACCCTAAGTAGCCTCGCAACGTTGTCCAGTCCGTTTGCTGTAATGCATTCCGATGGTCTTTAGCCCTGGTCTACTGCTCCTCTGATTGTCAGCTATGCCTCCGATGCAAGGATGCTGTCTCCCCCCCCACAGCTGAGCATGACCACCACTGGAAGTTCCGGTGCAATAACAAGCTCGGCCTGTAGAGTATTTGCCTCAGATGGGTCTGTGGATGTGAATGCGACAGCTGCCAGCACTGCAAGATTTTGAGTACTTGTTTCGTCCACACCTTCCACTCCCAAGGTTTCGAGGTGTTTGCCGTCGAGAACTGGCCCCTGTGGTCCTTTGTAAACATCTGGCAGCGACTCGTCCCCAGGAAAAGAGTCGTCAAAATTCTCGATCACGTTGCTCTTGTTGGGTAACCGCGACATGGCGTCCGGGAGCTGATGTTGTGTCCCCGGTTTCCACTTCAAGGTTATGTCGTACTCTTCAAGGTTATGTCGTACTCCATCAACTTCAGGGCCCAGCGGTGGTATTTCGGTGTGTGGGATTTGCTTTCGAAGAGCCAAGTCAACAATAAACAGTTCATGATGAGCGTGAATGACCGCCCCCAGAGATAGGGTTGGAACTTGTTTACGGCCCACATGACCCCCATGCATTCACGGTCTGTTGCTGACCGATTGGAGTCCCCTCTCGACCACCTTGTGCTACAATAAGCGTTCACCTTCTCCAACCCTTCGGTGCATTGCGTTAGCACCGCTCCTGCTCCCACCTCACTGGTATCGGTGTACAACAAGAACGGCTATGTCCACAACGGCAGGCCTAGAATTCGAGGGGGCGTCAAAGCCTTGATAAGGGCATTAGAAGCCTTGTTCTGCTCTTCCCCCCACGGAACTTTTTTTTCTTCGCTCTCTTGGTTCTGAACCTTGAATCTCTCAGCAGATTGGAAATGGGCGCCACCACTGTGCTATAATGGGGCACGAATTATCGTAAGTATCCTGTCATGCTCAGCAGTACTCGCACTTCCTCCACCGTGCTTGGTCTTGACAGCCGCGTGATACCATTAATCTTGCTCGGGGTTGGGCTGGTACCAAGCCTATCCACGATCATGCCGACGAATTCCATGACCGACTGACAGAAATACGATTACTGGAGATTGACGGTTGGACGTCCTTGCCGTAGACACTCTAACGTTTCTCAAAGCAGTACCGATTGGTCTTCAATGGTTTTGGACGGGGTGGCGATGTCGTCCTCTCACGTAGTTGATACACGCGGATGGCACTGTGTTCAACCCGATACCGCAGCAAACCTTCTCATACAGCTCCCCGTCAGCGTCCCGAAACGCTGTCATGTGTCAGCCGTCCTCATGGATGTGGTATCCTGAAGCCAAACCGATGCTGGAAAAATACTCGACCCTTTCATCTCATCCAAAATGTGCCGAAAGTCTCCGAGTCTACCACTCTGTGACTTGAGAAGCATATTGTCACTTCGAAAATCCTGCACAACCCGCACTGCCCCCTCTTTCTTGCGAAACGTCGAACAATTGTCGGCCCACTCGGAAGTTGATTCCCGATCAGACTCATCCTTCTGGAATTTGCCACCTCAGTCTGAATCATTTCGCGCTGTTCAGGGCTGTGGTGTCGGAAAGAATCCACGTATGGCTTGACGTTGGGATCTTTGAGATCCAGTCGCATTGGTACTTCTTTGCATGCTCGCACGCTCTTCGGGTCGACCGCGAACACATCGATGTACTTGTTGAGAATCCCCATCTGTGTATCCTTTTCGCTCGGACTGAGCTGTCCAAAGTTAGGCTCACCCAGACCTACCGTGAGGATTTCGCTCAGAAAATATGTGATTTTACCACCTTTGTCGAGTTGCTCCGGTGGTCTCCCCTTGTCTTTCTCCTTGATCATCTCATCCTGTTTCGGGCCTGTCGGTTCGTTCGACATTAGATTCATGAGTGACTTCATGCGTTGCCGATCGTAATTGTTGACAGCGTAAACTGTCGCAACCACCATGCCTCCCTGGATCACCACGTTATCCTGGGTAAGATTCGACAACTTGTGTAGGAGCGGGATACCCGGGAGCCACCACTGTGCTTCGCTTGGTACTCCTAGACTCACTCTTCGCTCAAGACCATAGCGGTTAGTTAGCTCTACAACTACGAGCTGTTGCACTCGAGGTTGAGGGTCTTTGTCAAAAGCGTCTACCTGGATACCGGTACCCCCCTGAACCTCCACGTCTTTCGCTATTCGTATTTTCCAGTACAGAGTGCCTTCGTCCTCCTATACAAAGCTTTCTAGCTCTTTCATTTCTGCCGGACTTTTCGGGTTCCTCCTATTCTTCCGGTTCTCGCTCGTCTGTCGATGGTTTCATCGCGCAATAGTGGTCCTATTCGTATACATCGTTCCTGCTGGGGCCTCTCCGACCTTCTTCGGGGCGAGTGGAACCCATGATGAGGATGGTGTCGGCCAGATACCTTCCTCAAAATCGAAACTGCTGAAACTCCGATGGTCCATCATGAATCCAACATGAATGCAGTTTCAAGCACCATCGCGTATGGAACTCCTTTCACAACGCAGAACTCCACACTGAAGACCTGGTCGACCGAAAGACCAGTGAGAGCGAACACGAAGCATCCTTGGGCATGGTCCCGTAGAGGGATTTCGCGAATAATTCAGTCAACTCGTCGAGGAAAAACACTGGATCATCCTCCATTAAGAGTCTACTCACCGCTTTGAATTGTAACTCCGACTCATAGGCGCTTTTACGTCCTTCTCCCCCCATTTCCTTGACCAGGCGGTCGACCATGCTTTGGGCTTCTTTAGAAAACCCTTTGGTTATATCGTAGAACGGATTGAGGTGTCTGATCCGCGATCCATCAGTTCTTAGTGGAAAGGGCGGTTGTCCCCCCTTAGGTCCCCACCCATGCATCACGGGTTGATCACCCCATGATGCCTGCCACCCTTGAACTCAAGCGCTTTTCTGTCCTTCTACCTCCATTTTCTTGACTAGGCGATCGACCATACGTTGGGCTTCTTTAAAAAACCCTCCGGTTATGTCGTTCAAGGGATTAAGCTGTCCGATCCGCGATCCATTAGTTCCTAGTGGGAAAGGGGGTTGTCTTCCCTGGGGTCCCTGCTTCTGCATCACGGGCTTACCACCCCACGGTGCCTGCCACTTTTGAACTCCCGCTGTTCCGATGCATCTCGGTTGCTGATGACCAGCGAGCCCTGACTGTTGTTGACCAGGATACCCTGGCTGGTGCTGACTTTCGAGCCCTGGCTGCTGTTGACCAGCGAACCCTGGCTGCTGTTGACCAGCGAACCCTGGCTGCTGTTGACCAGCGAACCCTGGTTGTTGTTGCTGCGGTGGCCTTGACACCATCGGGGGTGCCCACCGAGGTCTAAGTGTTCGGTTGTAATCCTCTTGGGTCTACCTTAGGACCGCATTGTCCTTCGACTCCAAAGGGCGAAGGTAGGAAGGGAGGATCCAACTGATTGTACCCAGCTCCCGCTCCGACAAGATTCGCCTGTCCCGCCGCCTCTTGTTCTGCACCACCCTGTGGACCCCATCCATCTGGCTGCCCTGTGATGGGCCTCCAGCCTGGTCGCTCTGTAGCGGGCCTCCTTGTGGCGGGCCTCCCCTCGGATGAGATTCACCAAAAGGTCCCCAAAAACGTCCCCCTTTCCCTGCCATGGCCGTTTGATGACCAGGATATGTTATTTCCTTCAATCACTCCCTCCCCCTCCCCGGGCCGCCGCCCGTTTCCCTTTGACTAAACCTCTCGCTTTGCTGTCGCCTAGAGCACGACGAATTCAACGACGCTATGTTATACCCGACGAATGTAGCTGTGTAGTATGCGCAGTATGTGACGGGCTCGATGAAGCTGCGTGGTACACGATGTATTCGACGAAGCTGCGTCGTATAAGGCGAAGATAATGTCTAACGATGCAGTTCAGGGAGACGAGTGAAGTCCAGGGGATCGACGGAGTCTACTACACCGGGTTGTCTCCACAAAACGGGCATGAACAGTGGTTCAGGACAAAGTGGGTGGAAAAAGGTTTCGGATCCATGTATATTTACCTTCCTAGTGTATTGAAAGTTGTCCACTTATCATAAAACTCAGATAAGGAACTCTCGAATGCTCGATTTTTACTACCAGAGCAACGTACGGAATCTCCAAGGTATCTAAGACACATCAATCTAATTGTAGGCATTGACTATATCCGTCATTTTTGTAAACCCTTTACATACGAGCTCAACGATTCTGGAACAGCAGAATCTAAAATTCACCAGGTAGTAAACATCTATGGAGGTATAAACATCCATTTAAAGAGTAAAAAACGACAGCCTTCAGGGGCTACATTCATCGATGCACAACTGTTAGTATTAAATAGTAGTTCCCACGCAGCCTTGAAAGTATGTGGATACTGGCTCCCCAGGTATACGTAGTATGCAGGAATTCCCATGACGTCTATAGCTCCGCTGACATCTGAAATATTATTTTGTTTTCATTGATTAATATTATTAATAGTGTATCCTCTACAATCCTCAAGATTTCAACCTACTGTTATCGAGCTTCGCCTGTTCCCGTTCCGCTATTAAAATATCACTAAACTATGTTTTCAATTCCGGCAAGTCCTCAGCATGACGAAGAGCAACTATAGCAAGGCTTACATTCTCCACACATAATTGAGAATCACAACCAACTCGCGATACCAACTACCCCAGAAACATCTGTAAGAACGACCTTGCCGTACCTGTACAATCTGCGAAGATACAATACCACCATCACAAAGACTCAAAATAAATTTTCTGCAAACCGCCCTTGTCTTGTGACCGTCTTATATATAATATTAATAGCAGCATCAAGTAAGTGTAGATCAACCAACAACCTGAACTCGTTTGCAACCTGTATGATGAACTCAAGCCCATTCCTAAAGTGATTTATCACGAACGAACTTATTCGAATTTGGCGATGATGATCCCATCGTCCAGATGTCCTCTTTGTCCTATATTCCTTTTTGGCCAGTCCCAGCTGTGAAAAAAAGGGCCCTAAGTTGTCGCGAACACGAACAAAAACACAGCAGTGACGTACGTACTTCAAGTGGGGGGAATCTCAATCTCGTTTGCTTTCTGCGTTGTTGCACGTATATCATATCCCGGATTGCGTGACCACATCATTTCTCGCCTTCACCACTTAGAGTACACGAACATCGATTCTCATGATTCGTAAAGCCTGTTGTTTTTTGTTTCTACGGTGTCTGCTTGGGGGTTCGTTTATGTGCATGAACCTGTTCCAGTCGAGTATTTTGGTTAAAGCAGTATTACTACTTTTGCTGTATTTTTACGGGTACCATTTTTGTGTTTGTGGTGGTTGTTGTGTCCTGTATACGTGTGCCTGACCCTTCAAAAACAGCTATGAGTAGCAGAAGGAAAACAGGAGGTCTACGTGTGACAGCTGCGAATGAGACAATTTTTTCAAGTATCCTGTCTTTGGACCTACAGTAGTTCCGGAAGTATGTCAATGATACCATATTTAGCCTGCGTAGCGCTCTGCGTGGTTCTGTACGACCCGTGGTTTCTTGTGTTCTATCTTCAAATACAATTTAAAAGCCATTTTCAGGGAAGAGCAATAAAGCGACAAGAACGATAACCCTGAGCGAAGGCAGTAACGTTCACGACATCCTCGAGGAAAGGCAGTATCATTTGTTAAAGCATCTACGTACAGCATAGTTTACAGGTACTACAGCACTGTTCACACCTACACGTAAAATATGATGTCTGCGCAAACGGTTTTTGTGTGAAGTTTCTGCGCGAAGAATGCAGAGGGACGAAAATTAAGCCTCCAGAAGCTCAACAAGGGCTCACAAAAGGAGCACTCAGCAATCAGAAGCGAGAGTATCTCAGGATTGAAAATCTTTCATGTTTACTCAGTTTTTTCCACAAAAAATTACGAACTTGAACCATAGATAACACCCGGTTCGCTGCTGAAGGTTTTTCCATTTGATTCCAGCGAAATCATCAATTTGTGTCAAGCTGTAAACATCGGATCCCAGCTGAAGCTGCATGTATGTGGCGAAGGATAAGAGCTCTTGTAGACGCAACCACTCAGGTCCCTAATTCCCTGTTCCCAGTCTCTCACCACTTCTCGTTCGTTTCCACCTTGGATGTATGCAAGTTGACTCCTATTGTGTCCTGTCTCGAAAGCTTCCTGCAAAGACCAATCTCCTCTCAAGTACTTGCAGGTCTTGTCTCGAGCACTCCATTTCTAACGTTTAGTGCTACACAGCAGATCTCCGCATGAAACCTTCAACACTACATTTACGGTAACGATCGCAGTACCCAGTCTCGGTCCACTGTCACTCACACTGAAGTTCTTTTCCGTTTTTCCCTCAATGGTATTGTGTGGGGGGGGGGTTGTTTTCGATTGCCCGAGAGCGGTGCTTTCTTTAGATTGACAAGGAGTTGTACAGTCCTTGGTAGCATTCTACTACGTATCTAACGTTACGCGCGTCAATCCGCCGCGACACTTTATTTACTGTGACGAGAATTTATCCTTCTTTTCCGAGTTGCCGACTCGCTGTCGCCCTATCCCCTCTCATGAACAACTCAGCAATAACCGAACAATAAACTACATACCTGGTACAATTCAAGGGCCGGTCGAGTTGATACCTCGCCACCCAACCCATCATCCCGTTTTTGCACTTGTCGACAGCTGCGCATGTAAGACTACCCCTTCGCCCCCCTGGTCGCCACTCTTGACGTCCTGAGCTGCGTGTGGCGTAGCCAACTCCTCTTTGCCTTGACCCTGTGCCACCTCGCCATTGAACAGTCCACCGCTTGGATAACCCCTCGATATCACTTCCGACTCTTCTTATCTCCCCTAGGGTGTATGGAGGATCCCTCCGTTAGAGGTGACAGCTTCGACTTCGTCTTGCACGAAGTTGACCGAGGCCTTGACCTGCACGTTTTATTTCGTGGTATTTGGCAAAGAGGTACGCCCAGCCTCCTTCGTGTCTCGCAGGGAGAGAGGTTAAAATATTTGTGAGGGTGCGGGTTTTCTCCGAAGGACCTCCATCTTCCAGGCGCGTTCTCACTTTACGGCTATAGCGTCAGCCCTGACAGTATTGAGGTACAACAGTGATAACGGATCTCATAGACCGGACGTTGGTCGACGCATCATCATGGCTGGAAATTTTGGATCGGAGATTGACGGTATCTGCGTACCCTATCCTCCACATCGCCCTCCATTCTTTGCGCCTTAATTCCATATTTGCCAAAACGAATGCGTGAAACTTTGGGGCGAGCATTCAAGAGGAAATGCTAGTGGTAGGTGGAGTCTCGACAGGGGAACGTATCGTCGTTTTCATTATCGACTCCGGTCTGTACTTTCATTCCCTCCCCTGACTGGCTACGACAGCACAACTTAGTACTGAAAAAAGACGGCAGTAAAAGTCGGAATTCGTACAGTCCCGATAAAATTATGGCAGCTTGAAATCGGAGTTGCAATGGTTCTCATGTTACAACACTCAGACGGTGTTCCTCGTCATATATGTAAATACATTTTTTACGACACGTGCGAATGTTTCTGATGTCTGCTCGCTCGAACAAGTTACTAGCTCGTTATGAGACAAATGCCAGATTGATGCTATACAATTGTCTGGCGTGCGCAAATCTGGACATCGGTCTGTGCGGGGTAAGTTCGCAAGACCAGACTGATTGGGAAGTGACCCTGTTTCGCCCGCATTGTCTCGCTGAGGTTTATGTAGTCGTTCCGGGTATTTTCGGACTACAATTATGTTGTAACGGTGGTGTACTGTGGTATTTTATCGATCTGCTCTTTTTTTTCAAGTATTTTTGGAAGCTGTCGTTCCCTTGTCCTCGGATTCCTGAGGCAGAGACTTCCACCACAAGATATTTCCCTGGGCAACAGATTCTCAAACAATTCTTGATAGAGCATTAACAAGCGTTGCTACTCTTGTCACCGTTGTTTTTTCTAGTTGTATCCTACCATAGGTCATACCCTTTAGTTACCTTCTCGTTCGAGATTTGTTTGCCGCAGTACAACATGAAAATCGCTCGTTGTTCGTGATGGAGCTTCTTGTGTTGATGCTATCCTCCAAGCCCCACTATTTTGTCGTTCCCGTTTATGACGTCGCGGGAAGTGGTGTTTTCGGAAGGCGTGATGAGTAGACCACGTTTTGGTTCTGTAGGCGGTTATCAACGCGCGACATTATGGTTCGTAATCCGCGCGATAATCTCAATATGATTCGGGGTAATATCCCCTGAGGCGGAAGCGGTATTTCAAGTCGTGCAGAATTTCCAGCCTGGTCCAAGCCCGTGACCGACAACTTTATCGCCGATATTTTACTCAGTTCTTGACTGAGCTTCTCCAGGATAATCCAACGCGGGTAGATGCTTTTTGTTTTCAGAACAAACTCAGCCAGATTGTCAAATTAGGTCGCTGATGATGTTTCCCGCGGATAGTAGGGTTTTGTGCGCCCGAGGTGCACGGATACTTCGCGCGTTTCGTTCATACGTCTCACTCGGCACACCACGGGTGACAGCTGTGGACAAATTACGCATGGTTCTTTCCGCGGCAACATCATTGTTTTTATGACTGGACCATCCGAATTCTGATATATATAATAAATATGCTAAACCTTGCTGGACAGGATGATTGACGGGGTGCGGCGGTAGCTTTCTGGACCATTTGTTTCGCTGTACGTTCCGACAATTTCCGGCGCGCTAGGTAGAAGGCAATTTGTTAATTGCCCATTGTCTGATGTGCGAATGCCTCGATATTTGCTGTGCTTCCTTCGTACGGGATACGGGGGATAACGCCTACCGGTCATTGTGCTCGCTTACCGAGCATCAGCAAGAAATTTATATCCTGTACCGTAGTATACTGAATGACGTGGTGTGGATCAACTGTACCTACGGCAGAAGTAGTGATGCCCAGCTTTAACGCTCATTCGAGCTGCGCGAGCTGAGGATGTTTTTTTGTTAAATGTACACGGTCTGAAACAGGATTTGCCTTTGAACAGTATTGCGTTGTGCGGGGGGTTTTATATCTGAGTGTGCTCTGCATCTGACAATCTGATCTGATCGATCACATTGTCTTCGAACTCGGCACCCTAATCTATGTGAAGAATGTTGGGTGGTCCGACGATACGTGTGATGCGATCAATGGTTGTTTGTGCGAGTACGCTATAAAAAAAAAAACAAGAGAATTGCAAGCCTTCGTTGTCTTTCTTCGTGAGAAGTTATTTACATTTCACACTGACGGCTGAAACACATTCTGCCCTACATTCAACTGAGTCGACGGAGATCGCTTTGGACGGCCTTTCGACAGGTATGCGTTCCGCGGTGTGTGTGTTCTTCACATTTATCACTGTTTTCATACCCGTCGACATCCAGCACAACCAGTGTCGGTGCTAATTCTTGAATCCTTGAAGAGATACAGGTTCTGCGGTCACAAAAAGCTTCGCGAAAGAAATAGCGTTGCCACGTAAGCAGTAAGCACAGCAGTGGGCGATGCAATGCCATAACTTTGTGATCACTTTACTAGTATCTCTTCTAATATTAGGATTGAAGAATCGGTACGGTCACTGACTGGTTGCGCTGGATATCGGCGGGTGAAAAGAACGGTTTAAAGCCGGCCTCCCCGGTGGCTTGGTAGGCAATCCGCGCGCCTATCAAGATTAAGTTCGTGGGTTGGAGTCTTCCCGAGTGCGTGCTCAAGGGTCTTTTCTTGCATACAGAAAGCGATTAGCGGAAAGCGCAAGAGCGTGAGTTGGCTACATTCGATGGAAATCGTCGAGCAGTGGGATTGCTGAACCCTATGCGCGACAAAAAAAAAGGCGCGTACCGGGGGGGGGAAAGTAAACACCTGTGCCCACAGCTTGGCCAGAAGGTCGTCGACGGTAAAACATCTCATCAGTTAGGCTGGAGAGTGAAAGTGGTCACCAACAAAAAGAAACAAAACGTGAAGAACACACAAATATGCCATCATACTGGACACGAAGGGCACAACACACACACTTTGAAAACACAGACACGAAGGGGAACAACAAAAGATGCGCAAAGTAATAGGTCAGATCGACAGGACAATGCTGAAATATATGAGGTATATATATAAAAAATATGTATATATATATATAAGAAACAAAATGTCGTGCCCCTTTACCGCCCGCAGGTGATGTGACGAGCACTTGAAAAAAACGAGCTGGAGATAAAAAATAAAAAAAACAGGATAAAACAAAAACACCACTTCTTGTAACCAGAGCAGGACAAGGAACCAATGGGAGATAACTCAGGACAAATTGAAGGCAACCGAAGCACAAAGCACCGCCCTCCAGGTAGCGGCATAAAAAGGTTTGTCATACGAGGGGTACAGACAGGTTCTCCCTGCTGGTCCGCCTGGTATCTTGCTACTCTGACTGCCGTCGTTGCCCTGCGTTCGTGAACTATGCCCGGCCCCTTGTTTCCCCATCATCACTTAGACTTTTCAGTCTGAATCATGAGAGGTTTCACCCTCGATGACCTTCTGAACAAGCCGTGGTCACAGGTAGATGCCTACCCTTCTCCCCCCCCGGTTCGTGCCTTGATTTTACTCGCGCATAGGGTTCAGGATTCCCACTGGTCGTCGACTTTCATCGAATGTAGTATTTCCACGCTCTCGCGCTTTCCGCATTTCAATTCCTTTCGGCAAGAAAAAGCCCCTAAGCATGCACTCGGTAATACTGGAACCCACGAACTTGATCTTGACAGGCGCGCGGACTACCTGTCAAGTCACCAGGGACGCCGGCTGTCCTTGGCGCCAGGCAGTGCGAAACAAGCAAAGCATGCTCGTCATCCACTCAAGCCACACGACTCCTCCAATGCTCATCAATCGCAGAAGGAAGAGTATGAGAACAAATAAAAATCATAGAGAATCAGCGCAATTAAGAAAGTAACAGAAAAAAAAAAAAAATACAACTGCGTAACATTAGTTCTCAGGCCAATGCCAAAATCAGTTACACCTGATCCGTGTAAAATATAATCAGCTAAATGCGAAAACCAAGTGAAAACGCGCGCCACAAGCGATGTTCTGTCCACGAAAAACAAAACAAATGCGCTCGAGGCATCAAGCGTGTCACATGGCCTCCTAAATCTGACCTTCGTTTTGTTTTCTTTAGGGTGTCGATAGCACGGGCTCCACTTGAACCTGCAGAAGCACGGGCTCCACTTGAACCTGCAGAAGGTCACTATCAACGGGCTTCGTTTGTTTTGCAACGGCGAGGGCGCCAAGGGTATTTACTCCGGCGACCTCCCCCCTCGGTGATAGCTTTAAATCTTCTATTAATAGTAGACCGTCCCCGCGGAAGCGCCTGCTCGGCACAAAATTATCTTGCCGTACCAAAGCTGAGACCACCTGGACGCGGGGTGGTGCAGACAAAGACCATCACTGCGCCAGAAGACTGCTGTGACTTTACTGTCGAAAACAACAGAGTATACCGCACAACAACTTCGACAATTAAATTGCGCCCTTTTGCCTAAAAAAAGTATACCTGGCAATTTTTCGACTAAAACCGGGGACATACAGGAATTGATCTAGAATAAAATACACCTCGAAAGCCTGCCATTAGCCAGGCTGACATCGTAACTGATTTCAGCACGAAAAGGCCAAGGTCCAACTGTTTTTTTCTACTATTAGAGAGTTTGCGCGGAAGACTTTTTAGAAAAATACTTTACCGACCCTAAAAAAAGTGAATTTCCTTCCCATCGTGT
>JBBMHQ010069421.1:1828-13251 GCA_037834295.1 Postelsia palmaeformis
TGGCCTTGCCGTTATAATGTAGAGACCAATAGCCGGCGTCCCCGGTGGCTTGGCGGGTAGTCCGCGCGCCTATCAAGATCAATTTCGTGGGTTCAAGTCCCACCGAGTGCATATTCAGGGGCTTTTTTCTTGCATAAAAGAAATTGATTGGCGGAAAGCGCGAGAGCGTGAGTTAGCTACATTCGATGAAAATCGACGAGCAGCAGGAATGCTGAACCCTTTGCATAATAAAAAAATGCACGTACCGGGGGGGAGAAGGGTAGACACTTGTGACCACAGCTTGTCCAGAAGGTCGTCGAGGGTAAAACCCCCTACGAGTTAGGGTGGAAAGTGAAAATGATGATTAAAAAAAAAAAGAAGAAAAAAAGAGACGATTAAAAAATGTACGTCAGCCTGTGAGACGTCCAAATGTTCATGTTGATACTCGGCGTCTCAAGCGACATGAGTGGCACCTGGTATACCGATTTAATTTGCTCTTCCAGGCTCTTGAAGAATGCATCTACCTATTCAGTAGAGCTGCACTTGCGAAGGTTCAGAGATCCTCGCTTGAGGAGCTCTACATGTCATCAAACCGGAACGGATTTTGAGGAAAAGAAAGGCAGGCTTAATCTAGTGAGCAATATCATTACCTACAGTAGGCCTAAAATTGTGATTTTGTAGAAGCAAACGATAAGGCATGCCTTGCTGAGTAATTCCCCGGTTGAAAAGCCCCATCAGTGCCATTGACAAAACACGATGATTGAAACATGCTAGCCCCCTGTTCTGACTTTTTTTTTCATGTATGATCATAAAGCTGGTGGTGTTGCCCTTCAACAGTGTCCAGCTCAAATCTCGATCCATTATTGCGACTAGAAAAAAATAAAACCCGAGATGAAATCGAAAAGTGAAGCTACCGGTAAATTTCACGTTTATTTTCACCTGGTCTTTAGTGAGTCACTCTCTCTGTACCTGCCTCTGGCCTAAAATAGATTAACTATTCCTGCTGCCCTTTCTGTATCCTTCCCCTACGAGTATGTCATAGTGTCGATTCATCTACCATTAGTGTTTGCGTCCTATATAGTAAATCGCTTTGAGGCTCCAGCCCGACGCCATGGATGTCAGGCTTCCCCTTCCCCTCGCATCTATTTATATTCTTCTGGTGGCCCAGTGGTCGGAGTTCGAAGCAAGATACCACCCTCACGATGGCCACCTATGTGGTAGTCGAGACTATCTGCAAGAGGTGCTCCTGGCAGACTCCCTTGCGGTCGAGGTATATACCGCTGATTACTAACTAAATTAGCGTCGCATCGATCGCTATTGTTACAGTTTGGGTTCGAAATATTATTGGCTTCCCGTTCCAATGTCAAGCGTCTTCTCCGCGTGATTTGCTGTTCTTGTTTTTTTTTATTTCGGATCTCTGCCGCTTAGGGGTGATTGGGCCATCCCGGAGCAAGCGACTAGGGCTGGCGAAGCAATCGACGGCTTCGTCAAGTTCTTCGAAACCCATCTCGCAGCTTAAGTCTACACAGGCAGCGCACAAGTGGAGTATCCGCGTTCCTGGCACCGGACAACTATTGGCGACACGTCAACCATGTGTTATACGACGACCATTGTTGGCACAAGGCGGTCGTTATCAACGTGACAACCATTGCCTACATATCAACCAGTGCTGTTAGGACGACCATTGACCACGAACAACGGCTTTTTATATGGGACAGCAGTAGTAGGTGCAGAACAATCATTATTAACCACCAACATCTATAAACCCAGCATACGTCAACAAACAACCAACATATACATATATCCCACCCATGTCAAGGTAACAACCACCATCTACATAAAACCATTGGCTACAGGACAAGCACTGGCTACAGCAGGAACACGACGACCGATTCCAAGTTATTTTCATGCCATCTGTGTCTATTTTTTTTTGTACAGCCTCCTTTGCCTTCCTTCACTGTAGGGCGTGTCCAGTTTCGCAAGGCCCTTTTCCCCCCCCCTGTGTCCAGGGGGGGGCAACACGTACTGAAGGAGTAATCGGTGAAATACTTGCGCCGATTTTCTCCGAAAGCGCCTTACCGAGCGTGGTTTTTCGGTGAAGGACCGACACTGCCTCTGGGCAACGTTATCATTAGCAGATGTGGCCTGAATCGCCTCAGTACATCTGGCTTTTACCGCCGACTCAGTCATGGTTGACATGTGCAGTCAGCAGCTATCTGGGTATATAGCCTAAGTGCATCAAGCTGGACTCTGACTAGCTGAAGATTTGCACTTATACGGTATAGTACTAGTAGTACAGTAGTATTTCGGATAACCTAACTAAGTACATCGGGCGTATCGCTGACTGGTTGAATGCTGACATTTCCAATAGTATTGGCTCATCTGGGTCAGCAAAGTACATGGGGCGTAGTAGCGCTGGATTGCCCTCCACCTTCGATCTCTAACTTGATTTAGTGTGAGCGGAGGGGGGTGGCGAGAAGAGTCCCTTTTCAGGTAGCCGCGGGAGATCGGATTGATTCGCTTTTATGTGACGCGGGGATTAGAACGTTGGGACAGGACGGTAGCAACGTCTACGTATCGACTGTGGGGAGGGGGGCGTGGTCGTTGGGGCTTCCCTTTTAAGTAGCCGCGATAAATCAGATGAGTCCGGTTTTTCTGAGGCGAGAGGGGTTTGAAAGCTCTGGTGCGTGCACTACTATAATATACAACGTGAGGTGTTTTTATTGCCCGGCGTGCTGAACGGCGATGTGCACGCGTTGTGTGCGATGTGAATGTTTCTTCATGCGAACTCCTCCACCCCACTGTTTTTGGGGGAAACAATCCACCCCAAAGTTTTCGGAAAAGTAAACCTTGACCCCCCAACCCATGTTGTCGGGAAAGTAATCCTCAGCCCTTACCCCAAGTTTTCGGGAAAAGGAAAACTTTGTTACTCTCGAGTTTTGGGAAAGAGAAACATTCACCCCAAGTTTTGGGAAAATTACAGGAGGTATTTTGAGCATTGAGCGCCTCTTGCTTCCTTCTATTCGACTTGACTCTGTCAAGTCCAGTTGCACGGCAATCGATCCTCCATGTTCTGTGCTCGATGGTTTTGTTGGGGTGCCGAGCGTGCTTCCCTTCGGGGCTACAGTGGAAAACAAAAGACTTCGGAAATGACCACTACACAAAGCATCGGCCACTCATACGATACTGGAGTAAGAGATGCGTGCCCAGACTGCAACGCACGGGGGCTGTGCAGCGCGCTCGCAACAAGGCGATACTCGTACTGCTGCACACACTTGCTGTCACACTGCTGCACGAGGTAGAATGTAAACGCTTGAGAAGATCGCACTCGGCTCGTCATTTTTGTTGTAGTCTCTATATTGCGCTACTGTACATACAGGCAGTGCATGGGTCCCAATGTATGCATGGATGGATGGATATACGGATAAGTGCAGGCGAATGCTCGCAAGTGGTGAGACGCTTTCATGATTTTGAATGGACGTCAACGCGGCCCTCAGTACGCTGCCAGGCGGAGCAGGAGTTGCCGTTCCTTAAGTCATTCCCTAGCGCCCCTCCTGTATCTACTGGATATGCCATCCTCTAGGACGGTAAGACGCTCTTCAGACAAAACTGTCAATACTACAAGTTAACTGGTACGCATTCGAAAACACGCACCTACTCGAAAAACGGGGGCATATTTTCCTTCCCTCGGGCTCCAGGCGAAAAGAAAGTACCGTTCGCATCTTCGTACACGAGTACCCGAATACGGATACGGCACTGTCAGGAGAAGAACACCTAACAAAGCACCTGGTAGAATACTAAGGAAACGAGCACTAAGAAAGAAAGGCTTGAGATTCGGGTGGACGGAGACATTCGGACTAAGAAAGAAAGGCTGACGTTGACAGGGAAACTAGAAAATTCGGAATTAGGGATCCGGCAAGCTAAATTTGAGCATAGATTGCGTTTATTTCAAGTATGCTATATTCAAGTGCGGCATTCCGCCTGGGACAAGACTCCTTTCTCTTCAACTATGCTGTTCGTTGATGTCATGTACTGTATTCCCTGATGGACTCCACCCCGACGATTGACAGTTGTACGCGAAGCTTGTTGTATCGACGCCATACCATGATATAAGTAGATTATGTCTTGTTTATACACCCTTGTCATGTCATGCCGTGCCGTGCCGGCATTTCTTGCGACCAAAAAAATACACACGGAGTTGCCGATCAACGCAGGGGCCCGCTCGCCTGTCCGTTCATGACGGTCGTTGAACCCGTCACCGTTGGCGCCAGCGACGTTTCGCACCTCATGACCACAGCGGTGCACCCCAAGCCGGGGGAAAGACCAACCCACTCAACCATTTCATCAACCAAATAGCAAATCGACCAACAAACCAATCAACCAATTAACCAACCAACCAATCAGTCTACCACACAATCAATCAACCGATCAACAAACCATGAAATAGAACTGCCAATCAATCCACCAATCAAATAGTTAACCAATCGACCAACAATTTAACAGCCGATCAATCAGTTAGCCAATCTGTTGACCAACCAATCGATCGATCGATCAACCAACCAAAAAATCAAACAGCCAATTTATCAACCAACCGAAACCAACCAACCAAATAGTTGACCAATCAGCCAATAAATCAATCAACCAACCATTCAACGAACCAATTAACGAACCAATCAACCAATTCACCAACCATCTATCACTCCACCAACCACTCAGTGAATCCATCATCAACCAATCAACCAACCAGCCACCCAATCGCCTCGGATCACGTGCGCTGTTTCTTCGGTCGACTCTCCCCATCAGACCCCTTCCGTTTTTTAGGCCCACTCCCCCCACCACCACCCCCACCACCCGCCTTCGACTTGCTCCCCGAGGAAGAGGTTATCGAGGAGGACGAAGCCGTCACGGCGGCGGCAGAAGCAGCAGCGGACGAAGCACTAGCCGTCGCCACGCCTAGCAGAGCTTCCCGTATCAACCTCTCCACCACCCGGAAGGTAAGAGGGTCCAGCATATCCACGTTCAGCTCCACCTTTCACGCGGGTGCCAAAAATAGACGATTGGAGGGGGGTAGTCATAGCGCGAAGGCGGGAGGGGGGGGGGAGGGAGATGGTAGCTTACCACAAAGAAAAAAAAGGTGGGCAGGCACGGTACATAGCAATGAAAAAAAATGAGATAACTGCCATGCCCCGCTCAATTTGGCGAAGTTCGAATTGAACATGTAAACTCTTCGAACCGCATGTCCCACCAAATGAGAATGCCTAGCCTGTTTTTCTGTATTCTATTTTCAGACAACTTATTGTGGTCGTTTTTGGCGCTTTGTTTCGGATCCATGCATCGGAAAAATCTCTCACACGAAGAAACACCAAGACATGTCGGTTGGTGCATGGTCAAAACACCCGTGTAAAAAAACGTATCCAAACACGCACGCTATTACTGAGCGGGGCATAGCCAATGAAAAAGCCCCGGCAGCGTCTTTGCTGGCCCACCTTATCCTGCCGTGTTGCAGTAATTTCCGGGTGCTGCTACTGATGTGACAATAATACAGATCAGGGGAGCACACATGTTGTTTTCGAGTCCTTTGGGGCTCGAGAAGGGACATACGACGGTGACACATGGGATTGGCACCATCGCCCACTGCTTGGTTGGTTGATGATAAACAGGTACAAAAATCGATAACCAGTCGGAAAGAGCTGCTATGCCCAGGCCCCGACTGTCTTGCACTATCGAGCGCAGACCCCCTGCCTTCAAGGTCGAGAGAGTTGCTGCACACAGCGGCCCCGACCCCCACCTGGACAACTGTAAGCAGACACCAGACACCCTGCTTAAGGCAGAGAGAGAGCTGCTTCACCCAATCCCCAACCCGTGTGACCAATTGAGAACACACAAGTCTGAGAGAGAGCTGCTAAAACCAGTCCGGACTGGAGTGAACAACAGAGAACAGACAATCCAGACCCGACCGGCGCGGACACTTGGGAAGAGGCACCCGTCTCTCAAGTCTGAAAGGGGAATTCGAGCGTTGGGCTGGAAAGGGTGGCCCCACAGACGGTCCGGAGATGCGGCACATGCTGTTCCTTGAAACAACAAATCACGAAACATTTAATCTCTCTATACCATATATACCTGGTACGGAGTATCCGCTTTACTGCTGATACATTGCGTTCACAAACTTTGCCTCGGCAGTGAGCTGCTTACCTCGTCTTCTGCCGGAGACTTGAGCGCTTGCGGACACCGTGCGTCGACCTGCTCCATCACCTGTCCCACCTTTGGGCGTACGTGAGTGTATGTGTACGTGCGAACACAGTCAAAAACATGCGTGGCCGGTTGGAGAAGAAGGAATGATAACATTAGCGAAAAAAGTGAAGGGGGTTAGCCCTTTAGAACTAACTGCGCCCACCTGTCTGGGAACAAACTACCTGGGGTTAGTGTGTGACCCTTTCAGGCAAAGAAAAAAGAGCTACGTAAGAGTACTCACAATATCGCTGACAGGTGCCAGGGTACACCAAAAGCAGCGGACGTGAAAGGAGCGGCCAGAACAAGCTAAACGGAAACTGCCCCGTTCGTTCGCCGTCCACATCGACCACCCCTTTCAAACTACCATGGAAACCCTTACCGGCAACACCATAACGCTACCCCCCCCCCACGAAGCCATGATAAAGTTCAACCCCCCACCTCCCTCTTTCTCCCTCTCCGTCTCTCACCTCAACCTTGGTGGTTCGGTAAAGGTCGTAGGTAAAGCGGACCTTCTCGTCCAACGAGGGGGGGCGGGCATCGATTGGATCCAGCCGAAGAGGAGGCTTCTTCTCTCGGTCCTTATCCGCGATCTGACGGGGGTGATTGTTTCCCGGCGCATCAGCGGTAGATTGAGGGCGGGCGAGAGCGAGCGTCACGAAATGGACGCATGAAGAAGAGATGCCCAGAAACATGGATGTCAGTGCTGGTCACGACACCGCCATCTACACTGCTGAACTGCTGTACCTTATGCTACCGCAAGGATGCGAGTCATCGAACGCCCCTATCATTAGACCGATTTCGTAAATATCGATTCCTCCACAACCAAGAGGCTGCGAAAACCGATCGATTCGTCTGAAAAAGTTCCCAACGAGATATTCCCGAAACCAGTTTCTTCTGCTTCGGCACCCCCCTTCCCGATGTGGAGCAGTCGAACTTTCAAAATCGGTATGGGGGGGTGCGACGGGTGGCATGTTGGCGGTATACTTGGATAATATTTTACTTTTACGGAGGACTATAGTTAATAGGACCAAATATTGTTAGTAAAAATATGTAAATATATAGGTTTTTGTGTAGACCGTAGGTCCTATTAACTATATTCCTCCGTAATAGTATCCCCAACAGAATAGTATATGGTACCTTAACAAATGGCGTCGACGGCAGCACACTGATACAGCATACATACCTACCTTGGAGAAGCGCTCCTCGAACTTTTTCGCGAGGCCCGCGGCGAGCAGCCCGAACTCAGACCCTGGCGAGTTGTAGAGGATGCAGTTGGACCAGATCAATCGAATATCTCGCGCCACATCCTCCGCCCTCTCGTACCTCCCGCCTTCTAGCTTCGCTTTCACCTGCGGGCATATTGTATAATGTCATTTCGTGTCGTGTGATGTCATATGACGATGTGCCGTGTCATGTGACGTCATGTCGGGGTCATGCGGCGTCATGTCGTGTCGTGTGGCGTCATGTCAGTCGGTGCACATCGTCACGAGGTGTGGATCGGTCGCATGGTGCAGCTATAAACCTGTATACTCGGAGTACGCTACCAGGTTAGAGACCAGTGTGCACCCAGTTCGGATGGCTGGCATAGCGCCGTAGCGAATGGCCTTGGTAGGCTAACGGCCAACAGGCTACTGCAGCCGCTGCAGCAGCAGGTTGTTCCAGCGTTCAAAGTTTCAAAGCGGCAGTCTACGAGAGTAGACCTGATTTCTGCAAATGCATGTGAACGTTGTTCTTGCCACCAGCCGAGCAGTGTCTTGTGTGTGGAGCTTGTGAGTAGTAGTCCCTATTATACCTATTTTCGCGGACGTTGATGTGTTGATGTGCTTCCTCGACGTCGTATCATCAGCCGTACTGATTTGCACACGAGTATAACGCAGCAGTACGTACAGCAGACAGCGCATCATACCCGCATGCGGATGGAGCACAGTAACACCACCGTGGTCACGACGACACGACACAACAACGAAACTTGCAGGCCAAATATACGTGAGCTAACGTGACTACAGCAGAACGCAGGACGCAGGACGTACAACAGTAACACCTGCTCCTCAAACCAAACGGCGGCATCAACGTATGATACCCAGGTGGTATGATAATGTTAACGACTGAGAAACGAGGTATTCATCAACTAATCACGAGGACAGGATCATGCCGTAGCACTCGGTCGATAAATCGATAACTGCGTGATATTGGCAGCGCTGCTCTCGAGACAGGTCGACCTTCGGGTGCGGCGAAGACACAATGCACAACGCACGATACAGCACCAGCAACACCAGCAGCACCAGCAGTGGTACAGGACAGGGATACAGTCAGCATGACAGGCTGACCACAGGGTATCCACGGGTCACAGGCTAGTACACCTCGAAGCTCGCATGTACTTTCCTAGCTGGCAGCAAGCACTATGTTTGTGTTGGAACTTGCGAGCTCGGGAAACAGTCTGCACCGCTACTACTGTGCCTTATGCGCCGTTAACAATTCAGTGTGGATGCCTGTGCTATATGGCGAGCCTGGCAAACCGATTGCGACTCTCACCGTCCCCAGATCCATTGGGTTTTTGACGATCTGAAAGTAGTCAGGAATGTTCATCGCCTTTGGATCGACTGGGGTTCGAAACGCCAAGGTATCCGGCCTGTTGAGGAACGTATTGACCAGTCTTGAGACCTGCTGCAACCCTTCATTCGAACCCATGATGAGGAAGTCGCCAAGACCAGACGTACACCGCAGTAGCAGCAGCAGGAACCACGACAAGTGAGGCCACAGCTGACGCGAAGAAGACGTGGGAGCGGAAAACTCTTGTGGCGGATTTGCATTCTTTGTAAAGGCGTTTTCCATTGTGGTGCTTTTCAGTTGTTGACAGAACAGAGAACAGAGAGCCCCCTGGGAGTCAGCAGCAGCAGCGAAGCTAGGCAGCACATAGACATCGAAGGAGAGAAGGAGAGACCACGAGAGGAAGGGAGAAGCCATGGTGTTTGCTGGGCAGGACGCGTGGCGAAAGCACCCGATGTTGACGGGTTGCTACAAGCGTCCCTTTCCGGGGTTTGGCTACGCTGTGGCCATTTTTGCGGGTTACTGCGTAGTCGACGGGGCTGTCAACTACCTCACTGGTGAGAGGTAGTGCAGGCGGGGGAGAAGAGCGAGACGGGAATGCTCCCTCGTGATTTCGGAGAAGTACGGCGTACTGGTGTAATACTCGCTAAGGACAGCAAAGATGTACGTATCATGTTGTTGCTGTGTTAGACGCGCGATTTACCTACCGGTACGTACGAAATGATGCAGCTTGGCGTTGGTTCATCGACAGACACACATAGACATGTCTGACATCTGAGAAACAGACAGCTCTTCTCGTACCTGGTATGCGAGCGAATACGGGCTCGAAAGCCAGGAAGGGTATCATAGTCAGCAGAGCCCGTTTTTACCAGTGTTAGCAAAGCTGCATGACCTCTCTTCTGTCCGGGTCTGTTCGTGTGCGCAGGGAAACGATTCCGAGGCACGTTCTACTCGTAAGATAAAAATGGCGATATGGTCTTACACCCGCACTTGTACGAGCGCTATTGTGGTTGTTTCGTCTCAAGAGCGCACTCCTGCGATTTTTCACCCATGATCGATCCATCAGCGTCCCATGGGCCAGCCCTCTAAAACCATGCGTTACCGATGAGTTGCGTCACCCAGGGGTCGCCCACTCGTCGTTCATGGGTTCCTGCTGCTGCCCCGTGGGTTTGCCATGGCTCTGCCTCATGGGGGACGTGTGGATTTTTTGTGCTTGACCCCCACGGGTGTTTAGTGCTGGCTTACGGGTCATCCATGGGACGGTTTTCCCATGGATCTGCCATGGTACGGGTCTCCCATGGATTCAGAGTACTGGCCGATGAGTGACGCCGCGGGTCTGCCTTAAATTTCGTTGGTGGCCGATGGGTCGCCCAAGAGACTCCCATGAGATTCCAATGGGTATCCCACGAGTTTCATAGGGGACACTCAATGAGATGCCCCTGAAAGGCCCGCGAAAGTACGAGTACCCGTCTGCTAATAGGAAGTAGAGAAAAGAGCAGTATTGTGCATTAGAGAAAAGAGCAGTATTGTGCATCTTTGTACGATAGTTTCGATGTTTGGAGTATGGAGTCGGAGATGGCGAGCTGACTTCCGCCATGAGCCATGTAGCGGCGTGTACTTCTATGCGTATATACCTGGTAGCTCATTATCAGGGCACGCGACGTACGATTTGCTGCTGCTGCGTACTTGAATTCGACCTGTCCGAAAATGTTGCAGGTCTAGAGCGTAGATGCCTACGCCATTTGCGGAATCGCGACTGCACTCCAGTTCTGAAGGGAACCTCGAACCGACCTCGAGGACTCGTACTCGCATACCGTGTGTGCTCGTGTATGGCCACGATATAGTATCGTATGCACTGCTTTCTGTGTGACACGGTGTCAAAACATTCGCCACAAGCGTCAAAACGCTACGTACGCACTTCCTCTCACTGCTACTCTGTAGCTCAGTACGGAACGCCTATAACTCGGCTGTAAAAGAAAGAAAGCTAGCCAAGGCTAGATTTCTTACTCGAGGGCATCGGTGCTTTTCGCTGTTACTATTAATATAAATAGCTTCAGTGCGTCGCCCATAGAATAATAGTAGACCAGTTCCACTACCTATATCGATGGAGTTTTGCTAGCTCTTCCCCTCGCGCTTCCCTTGGCCGATGAAAATCGATTTAGCATCCATTACATCTTGTGTAGGGTTCGGAATCCTGAACTTGAGCGGGTAGAGGTGACAATCTGCCGATTGGACCACCCAACCCTCACTCCACTACGTTCAGAAAGTATAAAGGAGTGCATTTCAGGGTGCCATAGTAAGACACACCAGAGTCCGCGATGGACCCGAAATCAGGTACACCCTGTGACATGTTCACATACAATTTTTCAGGGCTTTTCGCGGGTCAGGTCAAACCTCACGGGTTGGGTCTGGTCGGGTCGGGTCAGCTGACCCGATCCGATCCGCGAAAATTTTGAGGTGTGCTGACCTGATCCGACCCGACCCGCGAGATTTTGATATCCTGTTGACCCGACCCGACCCGCGAAATTTCAAAACCTCTTGACTCCACCCGACCCGACCCGCGAGATTTCAAAACCCCTTGACCCGACCCGATCCGACCCGCGAGATTTTGAACACTTCCTAACCCGACCCGACCCGACCCGCCACCTTCCGATTGACCCGTGAGA
>JBBMHQ010069432.1:0-13248 GCA_037834295.1 Postelsia palmaeformis
CTTATTTATTTGATTGGTTGTCCTGGGGCTTCTTTGTCCGGTGCACAACATCTACCAGGTATACCTGAACAGGTTTTCGCGCCGTTCGTCGTGCTGCCAAATCAGCGTTGTTCTCTGATCGTACAATAGTAAAAACTGCCTTTGGGATGCACGCGTTGGAACGCAACCTCAAGTTAATCTGTCGTGGTCGACTTTCACGCCGCTCTGATAGTAAGGCTTGTAACTACCACGACTGGTAGCGTTGTTAATGCTGGCGAGGATGGTCTCCTCATATCCAAAACATTGGATGACAAACAAGTTGGGTTGTGCGGAGGGTTTGTTTGAAACAACGGCATGGAGGGTGTAATATACTGCGTACGTGGCCGGGACAATACCCTTGTACAATGTGGGCATAAAACCAAATCCTCGTGGAGATATTAAACAATGCAGCATACCCCACAAGCTCTCAACCTCCTCTCAATCCGGTACGCCTGATTGTATACTACCGTACATTGTTCGATGTCGACGCAGCGATGTTTCAACACCCACATTGTTCGAGAGGGGGTCCCCGCTACCTGCCTGCATAACAGTACAGTACGGTTGCCGTACGCAGTAAGACTTTCGTCTCATGAACTCTCCAGTGTCGTGGTCCACCGGGGAATGGCCCGAAATTGGTGTTTGTTTGGACGTATGTTCAGCCTTAAGGTAGGTACTTGAGGCCGCATGGTATACCTGACATGCAATAGTCACCATGCAGGGGGGGTAGCCAACAGTAGCGCTCGTTGCGCTCGAGCTGCAGCTTTTCGTTTGGCTCTGTAGCAACCCGTGGGGCGGCCGCATGTATTGCACCTCAAACCGCACTATTTTACTGCGGTGGTTCGTACAATCCGCCAAGTGCTGGGGGCCTTATTACTGGCGCAGGGAAAATATGGTTGGGGTCCAATGGGCTATGACTAGCGGAACTCCCCAGGTGAGAGACGGCCGGGTATCTTTCAAATCCCATCTGGGTTCCGTGATCGTATTCGTTGCACTCCTACCGAGTGTAGCTATGGGACTGCTTATCGGGTCGCACACACATTTGTTTTTGTCGTATGTTTGGGATATGAAATCATTCATTGTTGCTGTTAGTAGTGTAGCCCTCCGCAAGGTACGCTATAAACCTTAAGAAAAATCATGGAATCATACCCTCTTTTCTGTACTTACTGTACTCTTGCATGACTCTCGGTGATAGCTATATGTACGTAACACACAGTCCTGGCGGTTACGACTTCTGCTACTATCTTTATTGAGTTTGCCATCTAACAATGATCAACATGAATTACAATCACTCATAAAACATCCCAGGATGAAGCCAAATATAGTTGCGCGATCGTTCAGACGTACTCGCGGGAACAGATAGACTACAGTGGCGAACGGCTGACATACATTTTAGACCTTATATCCCATGAACCGTTGTTTCAATACTCATATTTCCTGACGGGGCGGGAAACCCGACGAATCCTTTTTTCTTTCCCTGCACCTGCCGAACGTTGCTTTTTTTCGGCGTGTACTTTACGCATAGGCGATTGTCAACGCTTGCATGAAGACGGATATGGAGTGCCTTGACGTCAGCCGCCGCAAGCACTTGTTGAACCCTGAGGTGATCACGAGCGAAACAAGTCTCTATAGCTCGCCGACGCCTGAAGTACATGGCATGCCTTACCATATTCAACTGGTTGAAGCTACAACGGCGAGTGCGAAGCCGGAGCTTATTGGCGTCCGCCCGAAAATCTACCAAAACACATAAGAAGCTCCGAATATCTACCAAAACTCTTCCATCGGCGCACACAGGAGTTGACGATGGCATATGCGGCTGACCGCTTGGGTGAAAGCCACTCTATCCTGTTCACCTCGTACCGGAGGGCTGTAGCCGTAGGTACCTTAACCACTTGCAATAATTCGATGGGCCCTGCGTTGACTCAGATGGGACGTACGCAAGTTGTATCTCTTCGAGGGGAAATGCACGCAGTGAATGGAAACCACAAGTGTGCCTGCCGGGTCCCGTAGCGAATTATGTAGAATGCTATAGACGGCGTCCGTGAGAGACGGCACTGCTCGAACGATGTATGTGTACATATGCGGTTCACGGCGAACCACGCTTTGCGCACGAAGTCAGTAGAAGCAGCTGGTAATTACCGGAAAACAGCATCTGCTCAGTCGATTGCGTGCAGCTTGCTTCGACTGTACTTCCATATAGCTGACCCCGTCCGGTCCTGACTAGAGCTCGGTATTATTTCGCATTTTTACTCAGTACACCGTGGGGTCAATAAACACCAATCCACGATATCCTTGGGCATGGCACGTCACAAGCATCGCACTGCACCCCAGAACGACTGAATCGGGTGTGCCGTCAAATGACCTGACCTCTCCTCGAACACCCACTGAGTCAAACACTCTGGGCGGAAATGAAAGGACCGTTCGTACATCGATGTGGGTACGCCCGAACGTTCGGCCCACAGTTGCATGTTCAAACCTTTTTTGGTTCGACTCCATAGCACAGTGACCAAATTAGGGCGATATTATCAAGCGTCAATGGAAGAAAGAGCAGCGGTATAAGAATGCCACCATACTGTCCGCTGTCTAAACACTTGCTCAACCTTGCAGTTCGGACATATCATCCGCAGTTCGGACACATCATCGAATGCCCTACGCCAGTAGTCCGAGGTGTTCCGTGCAACTGAATTTGGAGTTTTCGTTCAGCCCTTAGCATTGATTTCGGCGTTCCTCCCCCTGGAGGTCTTGAACCGTGATTGCTTTCTTCCTTTCTACACATACTAGGAACAACCGGGAAAGGCATCGCCCGAAGTCGACAGGTCTCTCAAGACGCAGATGACGAAGCAAGACTACTCGGGGGCCGTCGCAGTGATAGCGATCGTTCACCGCCCGTCCGCCGGCGACCAGCCCCCCCTCAAAACCATTGATCCTGTGTCGGGTCCGAAAGCTACCTCAGGGGGGCTTACGTCGCCGGTAACTACTACTACCGACCCCTCCGTCCCGGCGCGGCATCTGCCTCGTCACCACCACCAGCATGGCGACCATCTCCCCGTGTTTCTCCACGTTGCGAACGTGGGGGACTGTCGTGGCGTGTTATGTCGGGCGGGAGCGGCGGTGGTGGTAACCCAAGATCACACTCCATCCTTGCCGTGCGAGGCGGCGAGGGTGGAGGGAGCAGGAGGGTTCGTGTCCCGCGGCCGGGTAAATGGAATTCTGGGTGTTTCTCGGTCCTTCGGAGACATTCATTGCAAGGTATTCTCGGAGGTATTCAGCTACAGGAGGATGCGGGGGGGGGTATACTTGATAGCAAAGAGGCACGCAATCTCGTGCATGGCCGTAGTCGTATGACGAGGGGGGGGTATACCATTTTGTTCACACATATGACAGTTCACGATCTATACAATCTAAAAGTATCGTCCATAACCCAATCAGAACCCAATCTGCCGTTATGAGATGTCGCGCAGGATCTCCACACTACGTATCTAACCCAAAGAGCAGGCTCTAAACCACGCAGATTGTCCTCGTCCCACCCGGCAGCATTGTTGTAAGATTGTATAGTCGACACCTTCCCGGAAACATCTACAATATTCAAAGGGAATCCATGGCTTGTTCGATGTGATAAATGCTTTTTCCTGCGGCAGGGCAGGTACCAAGTGTGATGCCCGGAGAAGGTAGATAGCAGAAGCGTTTACTTCTCAAATGCGTTGAATCAAGAACTGTTTTGGGTGCTTCACCCCAGAATCCGGCAAACAAATGAAATCATTGGTTTCTTCGCAGGCATGCCACTGCCGATCATAACGTTTTAGGAAATGCCAGGTAGTGGGGTTGCAAGAATAGTTGACAGTCTCTCAGTTGAGGAGATAATTTTGTGTCAGTGAGAACTAAATGCACCAAAAGATACCCCCCCTACCGCACTGTAGAGGCGCCGCACTGTAGACTGACCGCACTGTAGATACTAGGGTTGTTGTCCAAACGTTAGTCATGCCCTGAAGCCGCAGCCAAATCGACCCCTGATGCCGACGCTGCATCCCTCGCGCACGAGCTAGACCGTTCTGTTGCTGCCGCAATTTCGAGCATTTTTGGCAAAGCCCTTTTCTGCCGTTTTCTTAATGGCAAGACCTCGCGCCCTTATGTATCTCGGCCCGCATATATTCCGGCTATCAAGATACGAGTACACCATACCTGGTACATCTCTATCACAGTAACTCCGGTCGTTTCGGCGCGACTACCTGAAACACCTCCACGGAACGTATCCCATCCGCTGTGATACGATCACGTAAGCCAACTCCACCGGACGTATCCCCGCCATCACGGTACAAATATCGACTGTAGTACCACTTGCTCTAAGTGCACATGGTGAACCTAGGAGAACGAAAAAATGAGTTGATCAGACGTCCGGATAATAGGGTTGGTCCTATCGGTCGGCCCAAGGTATCGGCCTGTTCAATGACTGGATATTATCGAACACCCTGCGTCTTTCGTCGCGTCGGTCTGGTATTGTCACCACTGCTTTGTGACTTCACGACCCTCGCTCGAAACATAAATTCAAGAATAGACGGTGTGTACTCGGGGCGGCCTAGCTTCGACAAAACCCCTTGAACACAAACGCCTCAGTCCAGACTGTTTCTAAGATTTTTCCCCTGGCGGTCGGAGTTGTGTAGGGGTATGGTTAACGCGAGGGTCTAGGACCACGTCCGCGCTGAGAGTCGAAACTAGTTCAATTGTTTACTCGAAGCCAGGCCAAGGCCTCTACACGGCTCGCGATAATTGCCATTGATCCTCTGCTGCATGAAAGTATGTCGTGGTTTTTCTGGAGCATCTGGGTAGCAAAGCTGGTTGTTCAGGTTATCCTCGAGTGGGCCCCAGAGAACATACTAGGGTAGGTGCCTGGGCACCCCCAGACAACAAACGCGGGTAGGTACGCGGGAACCCCCGCACCCCGAGAGAACATACCCGGGTAGGTACCGAGGTGCCCCCATATTATTTGCTACCCGAGTACCCCCAGAACACATACTCCATTGGGTACCGGGGTACCCTCATAGAATTTGCCCAACTTGGCACACCAGCCTGTTGTATTATATTTTAAAATCAATGCGTGCCGGGTTTCGTGGTACGTCATCGGCTCAATCCCCACTCTAATGTCTCGGCTGATTACGATGAAACGGACCCCAACTGCTAACATCTGAGCAAGGTTTACCCACCACGCGAAGGGAATGGTATCTGGGAGGGGCAGCAGGTCATCTCACGGCCAGACGTGCACACGATTCAGCTCACCAAGGAAGACAACTTCCTCATACTGGCCTGCGACGGCGTGTGGGACGTGTTGAGCAACCAAGAAGCCGTGTCCTACGTCCATCGGAGGCTGCTCACGCACCGAGACGTACAGCGAGCGGCAGTGGAGCTGGTCACCAAGGTAAAATTCGACAGCATGCCCAAAGGAGAGAGAGGGGGGGGAGGGTACGGTTTGGGCGTACGAGTATTTGATACTCTTAATACCGGATTCGAACTACTTGAAAGGTGATCCCAATCTTGTCTCCACAAAGTACATTACATGCTGCTGAACGTGCGTATCCCCTCTACTGCGCCATACCAGAGCCAATCTCACTCCGTTTTTCAAGTAGCTCGTCCCCAAAACATGGATGTATATATGTTTCATGTATATGCAAGGTTTTCCTTCGGAGTGACAGTATAATGGAGACGTTTCTTGCACCAATACGACTTCGTTTGGTTCGCTTTGCGCTATTGCCGCCAATTTTTGCGGAATAGCCCAGAGAAAGTCAATCAATTGAAGTTGCGTTCGTGGAACAAACAAAAATATATATCCTGGCAGCTATGATGTGACCGGTGAGTGGGTGGCATAAGAGTGAGGTTTTAACGCGGTGAACAACAGCAGGGTAATACCAGGTAGTCCTTGGGTAAGGGTTCAGCGGTGCATGGTACGGGTAAAAGCTATGAGTTTGAGGGGGGAGGAAGACAGCATTGCTCGAAACAACTATACACGGTGCGATTAGGGAAATAAATGCCCCACAGTTATTTGCGCGGCCGCGATTATTCCGATAGGAGAGTGTTGCCCATTGGAGTTGTCGTGTTACACCAATAACGACGGTGATGCCAGCAAGAACCCTCATTGATATGACTGAAAACTTGTGTCATATCTTATTGTGTAAAATTCTTCGTCAGCTGTGAGTTCGACTCATTAAATAGCTGATACTCAAAACTTCACGAGCTGCGTTATATATACGCCTCATCCATACCTGGCAACTCTTGCTGAGCCAGACATCACAGCTTTTACAAATAATAAAACGTACCACAGGTAGATTTTATTTTTCAGTATGTACCTAGTAGACCATGGGTGACTATAGAACACAACAAACTAACACATATCTACAGAGCAAGGCTTCCAAGGAGATGGTCTTGGACGTTTGTTTGCAGCAAAGCGCCTAGAGACAAAAAATAGCACCACCAACAGTAGCAGCAGCAAGCAGTACCACCAGTAAAACACCTAGAGCAGAGCAGGACCCGCCCCTCTTCTGTGATGCTCTGTCTTGCGTTGACCCAATGTCGAGTTTCGAGATAACTTGGTGATTGCTTGGCAACGGTAGTATTAACAGTAAACCACCAAGAAACATTGTACGTGTGCTGCCCTATAAATGTCATAACTGTCAACTTAGAAGTTTTAGCGGTGGCGGAATGCAGGTGAAACCATCGAACACAAGAAGAAGGAACTAGAAGCAGCCAGCAAAACTACGAGACACGATTACAGCAGCAGAGCAGCAGCAGCAGCCGCAGGAAGAGCAGAACATGGCCTTCAACAACTGATTGCATTCCTAAAACATACGTGCAGGAGGAGTGTTGTGTACTGTCCGCTTGTCGTGCTCCAAAAAAAAGAACCTGGGAGTTTGCTCGGTTTATCGACGGCAGATACCATGAATAGTGCGTAAATGTGTTTGCTGTATATCTGAAATGTACGTACATTAGTTGCTGTCCCAGCTGTCAAGAGACAGCTCTCCGAGGTGACGGATAACGGGCAAATCTTGACACTGGTGACGAAGTACAGACAGGCTAGTCGTGCCGTGCGCACGCCCCCTCAGGTTCGAACGCTAAAGGCTAAAAACCCTCCTGCTGCAGGCTAGTCGTGCCGTGCATCGCCGTCTGGTGTCAGCTGCTGACGCTGAAGGCCAAGGCTAAAAGCCCTCCTGCTGCAGGCTAGTTGTGCTGTGCATCGCCGCCTGGTGTCAACCGCTGACGCTAAATACCAGCCTGCTTGGGCTTGAAGTACCGACCGATTGTGGTATGAAACGAAGCTAGCACCCCCCCGAATCCTGAAAGGTTAGTCACATATTCATACGTGCGAGCTGGTTCGAACTAAACACCCTACATCTAGTCAGCCACGAATACCGCTTGCGATCTATAGTCGAATGCCATGTACGTACTTGTCCATCATACTGACGGCTTTGTTCAGCGAAAGGGGGTGACAGCCGTTTTTTTCAGTTGAGGTCTTCGGGCTGGCGCTAGCGGTGAAAAAGTGTCCCGACTATCCACGTGCCTAAAAATGGCCAGGAACAGACAGGCTTCTCTGTAGGAAGAGATGCCCCTCCCCATTTTATTTCTGAAGAAGCCGGTTCACGGCACTCTAAAATATACTTGTACAACGTTTCGCGTTCGAAGAACACCCCCGTAAGCTCCAAAGCCAATTTAGAGTCATGTGTAACGCCGAAACGTTGTTCACAGGCTAGAAGTACCACGTATGTATGTAGTTACGAGGCAACGCCGTACGATTCGCGCTTTTCTCGCCAAAAACCCAAATGTTGAACGGTTTTGGGGAGATAGATGCATCCCAAATTTCGCGCATGTAGCCCCTGTCGACCCGTTGACAAAGGTTGTATCTAGTTGGGCTTTTTTTCATCGAAAAATTTGGATGCCTAAAGCCCCAACTATTGAAATCACCGTCCGGTAACGAGTCGACAATGGGTCATAGAATACGTGTGCAAAGCTCTGAATATATCCCAAAAGCGTCGTTAACCGCCGACTCATCATACTTTTGTGCAGATTACACCTCGAGCAACTGTTTGTGGCCTGCAGGCGAAGATGCTTTTTCTCGTTGGAACATTTCGGCAAGAAGATGCGATTTCGAGAGGAAGGAGGGGGTATAGTTTGGATCTAGCATTACAAGCTTATTACACCCGACCGGCCATTTTCATTTCTGAGACGTTTTTCTTCTGTGTGGGGGATTGGTCCTTGGAACGGACTCTGTCACACATGTCCCGAAAATCCCCGCCTAGAAGCCCATAACATATAGTCATACCAATGTCAAAGAATCCAGCCCCCAACAGCGCGGGCTCAGTACTCACTGAGATAATACCTGACGCCATGCCACGTTTTAGGCCTCTGGGTCATGAATATTACCAGTACTCCAAAATCGACTCACATAATCCGGCGCGATATTCCCCCCCCCGTCCTTACGCTGCTGCAACCGTTCTTCTTACTCGGTGTTGCAACAAGGCTGTCGAGACGTCTGGAGACAACTGCAGCTGCATTGTCATATGCCTCAACCAGCGCACCTCACATCAGAAGCGACGGTCTTCGCGGATGTCGTTGTCGAGTGCCAGCAGCGGCGGCAGCGGTGACGTATCGACCACACGTCAAAACACGTCGGTGCCATAAATCGGTATATCGTCATGATTACGCACCAGACCGGGTGCCAAACGACGGTGCACAGTTATGTATAAGCCCCGGACCCGGTGCTATGCGACGATTCACTTTCGTGAATAAACCATCGGACCGGGTGCTCTTTCTAACAGTACACCGTGATACATACGCGGCGGACCGGGTGTTATACGACACCATCATACACATGCGTCGGGCCGGGTCGGGTGCCTTGCAACGTAGCACTCATAACATTATGGCACTTATATTTACGTTGTGGAGCACAACATAGCAAGATGGCAACATCCTAACATAGTGTCAGCAGTGGAGAAGCAATAGTGCAACGCGGTACCATTGCGTTCCATGCTTAGCAACCAACGTTATACCGCACCAACGTCATGTTGCTCCTCTATCTCGGTGGCTCTAGTTCTGTAACATTGCGTTGAGCAGTGGTCGGTACGTGTATTCACGTCGCAACACTTTGTTGGGTGTCCAGACTCGCAGTTCATCAACCTAACATGCGCTTTGATCACAAGCCGCCAATCGCTAACTTGCTAACATAACTTTATGATGTAGGAGGCTCTAGGCACAACACTCTAACATTGTGTAAGGGTTTAGGGTCGTGTTAGGCATAACACTCTATTAATAGCATCAGCGATAGTAGCGAACAGCGCGTTCTCTTTTTATGTTATTTGACGTTTATTAGAGCCCGTTATTCTTCCTCGAGGTCGGATAAAGCAACATTTGACGCAAGTTAGGTAACTTGCCTCAGGATCTGGTCGGAATGTATCACTATATATATCTGATTGCTACTATTAATATGATGTTCTGGAGTGTATCTTCATTACTAATACCAGGTGGCTTTTTCTCGCATTGGTGGTCTGACTGCATCGTTATGTCACCACGATACCATAAATGACAACTGGACGTAACACTCTGTCACTACGTTACGGTTGGACCTGTCAGAGCTGCAACATAGTGTTGTTGTGCTACCGTCTTTGGCTCTCGGGCACATAACATGTGTTTCCAGAGTTACGGCTCGGCCTGTTATAGCTGTACGTGACGTTACTATGTTCCCGGTGTGCATCCATGGGTATGTCACATGATGTGTTACTAGTGCTGCACTTGAATCGGAGTCGCGGAGTAACACAATGTTATACCGTGTTTCCGACTCCGTAGAGACCCAGCGATTAGTCGTTCTGGAGGAGAAAGTAGAGATAATTGCTTTGAGATGTACAGCACGCCCTTCCACTGCTTCACCAGGCACCACCTCACTGGGATCCACCGAATAAGCGTGCACCTCCTGGAATCCTCGACATATGTACAGGCTATCACAAAAATATACCAGGTATCGCTTTTCCGTCATGACCCGTACTCCACTACCTCGGTACGGCGTTTTGGACAAATGACAAACACTACTGCGACGAACTGTAGAGTGCGTAACGTATTATGTTACACCTAATAAGTGTGCGTACGAGCTGGTACAATTGGTGGTATTTAGTTAACCATTCATTGAGCATGTACGTTATCTGCGTAACGTTACCTGTCAGAAGCACCATATAGGATCCCGCTAGCGCCATAATAGCGTGGCTTCACTCGCTATAGGCTGCCGACCCTATTACTCAGCATCACGTTTTACGTCCACCTACAGTATATTTATTTGCGAACTAGATAACACAGTAAGTAACGCTAGCGATACTTGCCCCCCTAACGTGTCTCCCGATAACATGCAGGATTGCAGCTACCACCGAAACATTACGCTACGCGCATTGGGCTGCTGATCTTAACACAGTAGTGTCATCATACTGCCACCAATATTGATACAACAACAGCAGAACACTGCTGTAGTAACGCTTTGTTCGGCGATCGACGGACGACATCGTAACGTAATAAAATACGATTCCTCACAGCACCTACAAGCATGACAATGTAGTAACTAATGTACCGAACTATTCCCTTTGGTCCTCAACATTGGCACCAGGCGCCAAGCTTGTGTTACCTTATCCGAGATGTGGAAGTATTACACCAAGCTTAAGAATATCTGGTATGAGCTCAAGGAAGAATATTCGTCTTCACAGGGTCTATTAACTTTATGTAGACAGCGTGATGCCCAATTCATAACTTCATCATAGTATCGCCTCTGATACCAACTTGTTTAAAATTGATGTATACCTCACGTGTTCACAACTTTTGTAAGCTCCCTCCGTGCAACGTGAAGAAGAATGTATCTCTCACATACCTGGTACTCCGAAATCACTCTTTCTTTGTAAGCTGCCTTTGTGTGACGTTTCAAGATATTGTCCTTTGCGACGTCATCTTCGAAACATACATGTATTCCTGCCCTCCTGCGCTTTGAACATCCGATCCTCGTTATCTACCGCCGCTTGACCCGAATTGCATCGAAATAGGAGTCTTTTGAGCTACCGAGGGGTTCACGCAATCCTGTCTGTCGTCTTTTGTACACTACATACGCCGCGCTGTGGACTATTGCAGACAACAGAGCAGTAGCTTTCTCTATAGCTTTGCGACAAAACCCGATTTCCAATTCATCCTCCCTATTTCCTATTGCCGCACGCTGCTGTACACTCACAATCATGCGCGCTTGACACGAGAAGGTATCTCCTCTAACAAAGCTTGTTCGTCCCGCCGCGTTGTTGGCGGAGATCGTATGAAGTATGAAACTCAACCCCGCCGCACTTTGCAGTTTGCCGTTACATACAGAAAACCCGCGGCAATTTTCACAACTGACTTCACCTCCCGTATGGAGACGATGAGGAGCGACGCCCGCTACACCGTGTTATTGGGGGCCCGTGGCGATGATGATGAGTTTCGGCGCGAAGACGATGCCCCGAGCAAAAACAACTCATCTGCATACAACAGAGGATGAAAGAAGCCTGCCTGCAGTACCTGTGGTGAGGTAACCAAAGCCACCTATCGCCGCAACCCACAGACTCACGAACGAACTGGCCGGATGCGTAATCGGTAAAATAAGTTGACCAAAGGCAAACAACACCTGACTATACCTCCAAGAGGGCGTGGAGTTGGCCAAAGGGTTGGCCGCGTCTGTCTGTCTGCCTCGCAACTGTGAACCTGGCCACGAGAGACGAGTTAACCCGTGTTCTTCACACAGTTCTGTACTTATTTATCTCTATTTCACAGCCGTACTTTTCGCACGTTTGTCTCTTGTTTTCGGGCTACTCTCTTTTCTGTCGCGGGACGCTTCTTCACGGTGTGAAATACACTGTGTCTTCTAGCAGGAGCGAATGTATGACGCGTATGCACGGTTCGTTCATAATCGTCCGTCGGTTCTTGTTGTATCGCTAGAGCACGATGCTGTAGTTGGCATCTTGCTCGAGCTCCACTACTACTTGAATATCAGTAAGAATCACGATGGTCCGAAGCAGCTTTTCACGACGTCAAAACTCACCCTATATCACCTGTACAGCAGCCTATTTGACGCTTATTAGGGGTCAAGCCGACAGTGCTCGCGTCTTGAAAGCCCGCGATTTCTCGGTATCATAAAATGCACCGAATCGATCATCATCTGTGCGTACACTCCGTCGAACCAACACTCTACAGATGCTCCGAGTATACTCGATACTCCGAGTATACTCGGCGTCGAATTTCGATTGATTTTCTTTCTCCGAGTACTCCGAGTATTAGAGTACTGATGGCCTGAATACTCGGAGTACTTGGAGTATAAGCAGTTCTGAAGGCCCAAATACTCCGAGTACGGGGAGCATGAGCAGTACATACAGTCGAGTACAAGCAGTGCCCGGAGTACACACATCTAAATTATTCGGAGTACTCTGAGTGTCGCGATTATAAAACCCAGGTATACTTCATCATCGGAGTAGCATACTCCAAGCATTGCTCTAGCCTGGAGTACCTTGAAACACAAACCCTAATATACTCCGAGAATTGAAGTATTCACAAGACGAAATGCCCGAGTACTCTGAGTGATCAAAGTACGAGCAATACAGGATCCCTAAATACTTCAAGCACGGAGAGTATTCCAAGAAGTATTGAACCCCAAAATTCTCGGAGTACAGCAGTATTCCAGAATATCGAACCCCGAAATGCTTCGAGTTCGAGCAGTATCCAGAGTATCAATACCCGAGATACTCCGAGTTCGAGCAGTATCTAGAGTGCTGGATCCCGAAATATTTAAAGTAAAAGCAGAATCTAGAGTATTCACCCCTGATTTTAGGTGTATCCCAAGCAGAGTCTAGATTATTGAATTCCGAAATACTCGAAGCACGGGCAGTTCCAGAAGTTTGCTTGATACAGAGCCCCCCCGCTGTTAAGAAATTCACTCGTACGGGTTTTGGTAAGGCTTGTTTTGTGTCACGAATAATAAATTATTGCTGAGAGACTCTGCAAAGTCGTTGGTCTCGTAAGAAATTGTTGCCGATGTCTCACCATAAAAAGAAAATCATCGCATACGGATAATACATTCGCAGCATTGGATGATTTACTCTATACCATTTTTGTTTTTTGATATAATCACTTCCGCCTTCCAGCCTAGTTCGTAGGAGGTGTTACCCTCGACGCCCTTCTGGACAAGCCGTGGTCACAGGTGTCTACCCT
>JBBMHQ010069443.1:0-13246 GCA_037834295.1 Postelsia palmaeformis
GATCTGGACCTGCCAGAAAGAAGAAAGAGGTATAGCAGTAGCCGGGAGGAGGAGGAAATAGATGCACACATGTGCCCGTGTGGCAAAGCAATAGAAAGTAGAGCTCACATAGTAGGAGAATGTGAAATATACAAGGAGGAACGGGATGTGTTGGAAAAGGAGATGAGAGAAATAGACGAATGCGACATGGAGGAGTTTGATACACTAGAGAGCAGCGAGAAAACGATCGCTATCCTAGAAGATAGATGGTGGCCACAGGCGGCCAAACAGGAAGGAGATAAGATTGGCAAAAAGTTTATTTGTGATATATGGAAACAACGTAATAATCGCCCAACTGTTGGAGGTGTCTCTCTTAGGAGTAGGAACGGCGCTCCGTCTCGGAAGGGATGCGTGGTCAATGGTCAAATGACTAAGGCAAGCCACAAATGAGTACGCCCTCCCCCCCCCCCACCCCCCCTTTCGTCCGTGGCGATTGGAATATGCAATGCGGCGGAGGGGGACTGAGAATACAACGCGGGCACCCCCCCCTCCCTCTCCCTTTCGGAGAGCCGCAGATCAAAAACAGTGGTAGGTATCATCAAAGCAGAAACGCCTCCAAGGTTCCACCTCGGGGGAGTGAGGTAAAAAAACACCACAACGCTTCGACCGCGGGGGCACATACCCCGGAGGAGGGAGGGAGGGGGTCGTGCTTGTATCGCGTTTATTCCCCACCCCATTCGACGCTGTCGTCCATATGCAAGAAAATCCGCCTCTACAGCGGTTCTTAGTAGGATGCAGCTCACCCTCCACGCGACTCGCAGAACACCTCGCGGCGCTTCGCGCTGGTTGCGAGCAACGTCTGCCTGGTCGGTGGAAACCCAACGTGCTACGCCCGGCGTCCCGGTGCTGTAGGGATACGAGTGTCTACGGTCGTACGACCACGGCCATGCATGATATGAGTGTACCCCCCCCTCCCTTCCCCTCCTTACGTTGCGCTTCATCGCCACAAGACAGCTCAGCTCTAACCTGCAGCCACATGTCGGGAACACACTGTGATACCTGGAACTTGGGTGAGGTAAGTTTTGCAGATGCTTCAGGCGGCTGTTACAGGAAACCATTGTAATCAGAACTCACCATGGGCCCAGAATCATACCACGTGTAATATACCCCCCTACTAGTTTTTCTGAAGGCACAATTTGGTCCTGGATACTGTGGTCGTCCCCCCTAACAACTCTATGCTTCATCTCGCTGGCGGCTGGCTCTAAGCTCGCGTATCGGTGGCTAGCTCCAGGGATGCACAGTGGCGGCTACAACAACAGTGCATGGTCTTGAGCTTGCTGCTTCGCTTGCATGTATCTTTTGCTGGCAACAACTAGCTCTTCGTACGCACCCGCGTATCTACGACAAGCTACTTGGAATTGGAGTTGGAATTGGAATTGGAGTTGGAGTTGGAGTATATCTTGCAAAGGCAAAAAGGGTTTCCAAACAAAAGCAAAAAGCAAAAATGGAATGGAGGGGGGGTGGGGGGCGAAAATGGACCTAAGCTTGCATCTTGGAACCAGCGGAGGCCCCAATGCACGCAACGACCATGGCAGCAAGGGCGGGGACGAAGTCGTCCGCGCTCCCCTCCCCGAAAGACCGGGCCTCACGCAGAAATGAGTTCCACGCAATAACGCCGGATGCCACCATGAAACACGCCGGGAACGCTCCCTTCTCGAGCTGGACCGTGTTTTTCCGTCACAACGTCCATTGATGGAAGAGGGGGGGAAAGGGAGGCGGCGGAGGGAGGGAGGGGGAGGGGAAAGAGGGGAGGGGGGCGTACTCGTTTGTTGCTTGCTTTAGTCATTTGACCATTGACCACGCACCTCTTTCGAAACGGAGCACAGTGGGGGGGGTGCACGAGAGCAGGATAAATAACCGGTTATTTTTGCTGCGTTTCATGGCGAGCACTGGGACAACCTTCCCTCCCCCGCCATGTTGAGGAGTGGAAATGATGGGAAACCCAGCACCCCTCTGAAACAACTTGCGCTCGGATATTACACCCAGCAAGTATCTCGATCAAAACCACATCCATCTTCAAGATGCTAGCTAGCAGACAACGGCGATTCAGCCAACTAAAACCAGCAAATCAAGCTCACTAGCAAACAGATAGCGAGTCGGCCAATGAGAGCCAATCGATCGACAAAGCCACGTAAAACATGTAAGGCAGTCAGTCCAAAAAATAAACTGCTGAAACAACCAAGTAAGAACAAGCCACCCAACCAAAAGAGATCAACCAACCAATCTATAGAGCGAGAAAACACAAGCGAGTAAACCAAGAAGAAAAAATAGAGCACTGCGTGCGCCAAAAAAGAACGAGTCGGACAATCAACCAAACAACCTAGCTACCTAGCTGCCGTATACACAGGTGAATCAGACAACCGAGAAACCAGTCGGTGGAGTAATAGCGAGAAGAACCGGATCAACCAATAATCAACAAGCCAATCAACAACATCGATCAATCACTCAAATGACCACGCAAGCAACCAATGACGAACCGACCACCAACCAATCAGCTTATCAACCAGTCGACGAGTCAGCCAATGAACGGATGAATGGACGAATCAATCAACCAATCAGCCAAATCAGTCAAGAAATAAAGAGTGTCAGCCAATGAGAGGCTCACGTTCCGCGGCCATTCCCCAGGCCCGTTAACCAAGCCGAGGATGAGCGCCAAGACCACTGCCACGGCTAGAGCCACGTGCCTGTACCGACAAAACACCGTCAGAGTCGAGGGCGCCGCGAGGCAGGAGAAAGAGGCGAGACGAGGGCACCAGAACGACATCCACCGGAGTGTTCAGACCGGAAATGTGCAAGGCTACGTAATATGCCACACGTCGGACATATCAGATATATAGAGCAGATAGATCGTATAGATCTGACGCATCGTATAGAAATATCGGATAGATCTGACAGATAGATAAGACAGATCGGATAAATAGATCAGACAGATCGGATGGATAGATCAGATAAATCAGAAAAATCAGATATATAGATCAGACAGACCATCCAGATCCTAGCCTGCCGATATGACATGCTGTGCAAGGACGTGCACAAATACATGTCCAACCCTGGAGAACTCTTGTCCCGGATCGTGCAGATTTTCACGGTTTCCACGCGGCAACACGAGCTACTACTGTACTAGTAGTAGATGAAAAAAATACCAATAAGCCATCTGCCTTGGAACGATGTACATCATGAAAGTGGGAACAATCGACTGTCTGTCCGAGGTGCGAAACATTTGGACCCAAAAGTACTGCAGTGTGAGTACACCCTCTCTACCCTAGCATGGCCCTAAAGCGTGCTGGAGCAACCAGAACTTCTTGCGTTGTACGTACGTATATGTTTTCGGACACAAAGAAGAATAATATGGAAAAATACAATTTATCAACCCTTTTATTAATAGTACTGCACTGTACCTAAACGAGACTCTAATTTCAAGTGATTTGCTCCCACAACGATAGTGCAGTCCTTCTGGTCTAAACGGGTCATAAGCCCTTCAGAACTTTCCACGCGATTTTTCAGGACAAAATAACACTTTAAACTAGGGTAGGAGGGTAGGACACATCTTGCAGCATAGTACCAATTAGACGCGAGTCGACCAGGGACGAAAGCGCTGAACCTCTCCTCGTGATAAAATTACAAAGGCACGTTTCGTAGGGGGGAGGGGGAAGAAAGAGCCTACCAGGTGACCCCGCATCTGAGTATGAGAGGGAGCAGAAGCAAGGAGGGCCGAAGATAATGAATGGGATGGATAAAAATATAATGGACGAAATACCCAAGACCAGGCGGACATCACCAGAAGAGATGACCCCCACACAGTATTAGCGTTGGCGATGAGAGAACCCTCCACATCTCGGATAGACAGATCATGATCTATCTATATATATGTCCACTGTTGTAGATTGTGTAGTTCTTCAGTTGCCGTTGTGAGAGGCTGTACAGGATCTATCTATCTGTACAGTTCAGATCCAACCCAGTAAACGCGTGCCACATGGATCATGCGGAATGCCAGCGGGTCCAAGTCGAGCTGATACGGCTACACAACACAATAGTATTAATATATACCACCAGCCTTGAATGATCTAGATCATGAAGTGATGGATCGATGATCTGTCTGACGTATGAAACCCTCCGACGACAGCGGAGAATCGGGAGTTCAGGATAACGGCCCGGACAATGGTCGCGGCTCCGAGAAAGAGAGAGCGGAAAAGGGGTAGGTCGACAAGACGCCCCTGACGAGCGCATCGACGACCGCGACCAAAACGGGCGCTGACTCCTCCTCCGGGGCTGGGAGGAGCCTGGCCGCGGGAAAACCTGCAGGAGCATGCCAACTCTGCGACATCTCCCTCGAATATTGACGGTGGCTCACATGTACTCGGAGACGACGTCTGTGCCGCTCTCGAGGGACAGCATCTTGGCGACAGGAGCCGCCGCGACGCCCTTGGCTGCTTTCTTGGCCGCTTCCTTTGCCGCTCTCTTCAGTTGAGCCTGCGAGAGCGGTGAGGAAGTTAAGACAACGTAAAGTAAGAAGAGGCGCGGCGAGATAGGGTGTAGGGTAGAGTACGTAGATTAAGGTAGGGTAGGGTAGGGTTTGTGTAGGGTTAGGATAGGATAGGGTAGGGTAGGGTAGGGTAGGGTAGGATAGAATAGGGTACCGTGCAGTGCAGGGCTCTGCGTGTGATATTTAACCGCACAAAAAAAGTGCCGCGTCACGCATATAATCCTCGCTGTCCCAAGAAGCACGGCAACAGCAGCGCAGGCACAGCAACAAGCAACTCAAGCACCAGCACAACAGCAGATACGCTAAAATACGCCGGTATATTGTTCGAGATGTGCAGCACAAGCAGCAACAACAACAGCACCAACAGCAACAATAGCACCAGCAACGCCCACATCGCCAACACCAACACCAACACCACTATACACCACTACTATCTACCAGGTACACCACCTGCCAACACCGATAACAACAACCTCACCAGTACCAAAGGCTACCACCACCACCAACACGATCACCTTGGTCAAGGTCTGCGGCGGCTCAACCTCATCCGCCACTAGCCAAGAAACAGCGACACACACGATCGCGATGGCTGGAAGAATGCTGGCCGCGCCCAGATCGCCACCAGAAGCAGCGCGCTGAGAGGAAAGGAAAAGCGAGCACACAAAGGACGCGCAGGTGATCGCGAATGTGTTCAGCACAACTGTACATGTGAGCCGCCTATTATGCAACGCACGTAAATATTTATAAACACATTTGATACAGCATGGAACACATGAAATAGTCTGTGATCCGCGTGTGGCTCCAGTATTGCGAAAAGGGTCTCGAGACGAAACACCATAAACCTATCCCTTACCCTATCCCTAACCCCGACTCTCGGCCAACCCACAGCAGTACGAGTGTACAAACGTTGTCCGGACAAACTCTGGCAAAACTACGCAATAACTATACCTAATTGACAACATTGTTATTCAAACACGTCGCGGAAATTTCCCACCAAGTATCACACCTTACGAGCGCCCGCAGATACTACTGGTATACGTGCCTAAATTACATTTCACCATTTGGACACAAAATCCATTCCCAGATCACGACCTGCGTATTTCAATGTATTTTTTTTGTATCCGTATGATCTAGCTCATGTTGCCGAGTGGTCCGCCAGAAAACACCGGGTGGTCAGCCAGAACTATTTCACGTAGGCAACAAAAAAGGGCCACCTCGCTGTCGCAGCCCGCGTCACCTTCCGTGGTACGTTATTTTTTTACCCATCCTGAACTGTTTTACTAGTATTTTGTACCTGACCGCGGTAGGCGACCCAAGAGCAAGCGCACACCGTTAGCACCGCCGGAGCCCATGCGGTCCAGCCCCCCGGAAAGGCCATCATATCCATCAGCCTGTTGTAGTTTTAGTTTCGATATATTTGTGGGTTTTGCGGGCGATGCAGAGGGGCTTGGGTCACTGCTGTTCTAGAGAATGCCGCTGGCGTGACATGGTGGTGGCGGAGGTGGGAGCGGGGGAGGGGGGTGACGGAGGGGGGGTGGTGGTGGTGATGGTGGTGGTGGTGGTGGTGGTAGTGGTAGTGATGGTGGGGGAGTGGTGGGGAGGGGGGCGATAGTGGTGATGGTGGTGGTGTTGGTAGTGGTAATGGTGTTGGTGTTGGGTTGGTATTCGTGATGTTGGTGGTAGCAGTGATGACAGCGATTGTGGTAGTTTTCGTGGGATTGATGCTGGTATTGGTCCTGGTGTTGCTGTCATTTGTTATTGGTGATCATGCTTTTTTTGTTTGCTTGCTGTCCTTACTGTTTTGATCTTGCCGCCGATGCCGTTGTATTTGGTGTTGATTTTTGGTGTGGCTGGTGTTTCTTGGTGTAGCTATATCATCAGTGGTGTCGTTTCTGCACGACGATCGTGCCAGCTTCTGTTTTATCCCCCTCTCGCATATCAGGTACGCACGAGCTCTGCGTTACCGAAACACTAGCTGCTCTACTTGACTTCGATAATTCCCCCCTTCCTTCAGAGCTCTCTTCTGCAAAAACAAAAACAAAAACGATCGCGTCGACCTAAGCGTCCGCAAATCTTAAGGGGGCAATTATCATATCGGAAAAGTAGAACAGCTTTGACCTACAGTAGGTGTTCACACCAATGCTGGCACTACAAAAATATGACCACGGTACACAGCGATAAAACTACCGGATATTTCTCTTGCCATAGAACAGCTCCTACAACGGCAAGGCAGTACTCGAAGTATACCTGGTACAGTAGCATTGGCCAATGTATGCGAAACATATGCTGGTGCTACAAAAATAATACAGAGCACTAAAAAATACAATTATCATTATACTTTTTCAGCCACACTTACATATCGGAACTTTTAGCACAAACTGGTGCTTTGACTTACCATATCAACTCGTGAGAGGTTAAGCTATACCCTCAACGGCCTCTAGGACACGCGTGGAAAAATGTGTAGTCCCCCCCCGCCCCGCCCCCGTTCTTGCCTTCATTTCTATAGGATGCATAGGTTTTTCAGCATTCCCACTCGCTTGTCGATCGTCATTGTTTCGTTCTGACTCATGCTCTAGGATTTTGTGGCGACGGACGACTACGCACAAAAGTAGGGGCGGGCACTGGCAGCCTCAATCCGTAGAAACTGTACTGATACCGTCAGCAATTAGTATACTGGATTGCAGCAGTATACTGGTCGTTGCGTAGGCGCATCATAAACCATTCTGATATTTAATTATACTCCGTCGCTCCTACCCTTGAGGCAAAGTGTATAAATAGTAGGCTCTCACCAGCATACAAAGCACAAGACTCTCCAGTTCTCTCTTTCTCTTGTCTCCTATCTCCTCTCGAAACGCTTTCTTATGGGTTTCCGCAATGTAATACGGCGTGTTTTTCTTGGGCGTACTGGTACGTAATATCAAATGTACTGGCAGCATCTACTGGCAGGCTCCGTCCGTACATAGATGCCTGGTAGCAGATAATGGCAGCAGAATAATGTGCCAGTACAAAAATAACACCATCCGAGATTCAAACTCCAGTGCAACCGCTAGCAGGGCGATAATCTACACTATAGACTGCAGTCGAGCCCGCCGGACTGCTCCACATGATATTACAATACATGCATCAACTCACATATCGTGGCAAGCCATGGTACCGATGGCTGTAAAGAACGCCGCGGGGAACGTTCCGGAGGACATCCACGCCGGCTGCATCGCCTCGCCACGGGACTTGCTCTGCGCAATAATGGAGACCAAGGGGCGTAAGGAAGCGTGTACGGAGGAAGGGGGGAAGAGTAGGGGATGAGCCACGTACGTCGTGTAGTGAATGTTGCATATCCAGCCGTGGTCGTGTCTGTGGCGCGGTGTCTCAGCCTTGCCAAGCACAAACAGAACCAGCGTTCTCGTCGCAGACAAACAGCAGCAGGAGCAGCACACCAGCACAGCACATCAGTGCGAACAGCACTGCTGTACAAAGCAGTGTCAGCCCGCCCACAAGGAACGAGTGCGTACGTATTCCGAGCAAGGCCGAACCTTGAAGCAGCACAGCAGCAGCATATCAGTGCTACAGCTATCTGGCACGTAGATATTAGCACTTAAGCACTGCCCATCGATACCAGGTAAGGGTGTGGTCACGCCAGCAAAAAGGACGGCGTTACTCGTCACTGGCACGTACGTACGATGAACGCTTAAACCTCAACCTTGTCGCGGCGCTAACCTCGAGCTATAGTCTAGTCTACCAGGTACCGTGTCGGAGAGAGTGTAGCTCGCGCCGCCGAGCATGGTCATGGCCTCAGCGTTCCGAACAAAATGAGCCCTGAGCACTACGTACATCAGTATGTAACTATTACAAGGAAACACAGCATTAATCACAACCAAATATGCCCAGTAAAAATATTACACGGTGGGTCCTGGTTACTAAACTCCCCCGTTATTCTGCTGCTGTGTCTTTTTTTGCGCGTTGCACGTATCATACCTTTGTGGTACCGTAATACTTGTAATTGTAGTGTGGGACCTTTGGGGCGGTCTTTCAACTTAAGGGGCGGGTTCTTTTCGTTTTTCTCCTATTAATACCAGGTACAGGTACATCATATTTACTGCTGTAGGTATTCACGTATCATACGCATCATATGCTGCGTAAAACCCGTCTTCGCAGCTAGAATGCAGAAAACAGAGACATGCCGTCAGGCCAGATACGCCAGCAATACAGAACCCGAACTAGGACCGCTTTACAGAGCAGCGTGGCAGAGTACTGTCAATACCAAGCAGCTCAGCAGCTACGAGTAACACTGATGTGTGCGAGCTTATAACATATTGGAATTATTTATGAGGCGATTCGCTCCGCGGGCAGCCTACTCCGCCCGCTACGCTCGCCTCAGGAAGAAAAAGTTTACCAAATTATGCGAAGCGGACACAGAGGTCCATGATTGAATATCCAGTAGTTTTTAATGATTGATTGGAGTTGCAAACTGGTGGCTTGATAATGCCAAGGGTCCCGCCGCCATGCTCCACGAGAAAACTGCTCGGACGCTACATACCCTTCGCGTCGCGGATGTCGTTCGTACGTACATACCCCAGGTAAGGTACTTATTGTCCTCTTTTGATACCTGGTATGCTCTACCAGCGGTATGTCTGTACTCGTACAGGTATGTACCGAAGAGAAAGCGCAGCACGGCACAGCAGCACAGCAAAAACAATCGAAATGAGACTGAAATTTCGGAAAGAAAAACAGTCCCCCGTCCCCTCTCGTGTAATAACTTTCTGCCCGGTTGGAGCACCTTGCACCCGGTTAAAAAGAACAAGAAAAAAAAAACGAAACGAAAAGGCTTTCTATCAGCCTTGTACGCCGGCCGCCCCTCTCGCGACCATCTCGCAACCGATTCGGTGCGGTTGAAGCTCGCCTTCCTCTCTGCCACAATGAGCCCCGTCGCCGGCCTCACGTGAAGCCCGGTGCTCACCGTGGCCCTCGTTCGCCAGATCGACAAATTTGGTGCTCAGAATGCGTCGCTCCCAAAAAAAAGCACCGCTTGAATTTTATTTTGCATATCAAAACGACCCTTATATACTCGTACATAGTATAACTGGAACCACACCGGGAAGACAGACAGAGCTCATGCATGCTTCCCTCGTGTCTCGAGGCCCACGCGACGCCTAGACACGAAAACGGCGACCGCGCTTCTTGCAACCCCCGCTCTACCCGCCACCACCCGCTGACACCAGCGACGGTGCCGCGTTTCCCCGCGGTGCCGTACTCGGAGTACACGCACGCACACGGGACGAAATGAAAAAGGAAAAAAGGGAGAAATGACTGATAGTACCAAGAGAAATGGAGAAAACAAAGACCCGCCGGAAAGGTCCGGCAAGTAATGAAAGGAGGCGGTGTCGAAGTGGGAGCTCTGAGAAGCCAGGGATGTACCAACCGAGCACGCTCAGAGAGAGAGTGGGATTTAAGTAAGTGTTCCTATAGGTGGGAACGTGAGGACCGTTTCGTATTCATATTCAAGTATAAGAAGTTCTTAGATTTCCCTCCAGAGAGGTACCCGTCCCTGCGATGTCAGCACGGCGGGGTACTATTAATACCTAAGTACATATTTTGTCTTCCTATCTCTGTGAGGTAGTTTTGTCACCACACAACTTGCATCTCTCTAGGATTTTATGAAATTATGAAACACAGCTGTACGTTCGACTGATTAAATACTCAACACTCAGGCTGAATTTTATGGGAGGCCGAAACCGGTAAACAAAACAGGATTTCCCTTCATGGTATAGAAACCACAGGGAAGTGCCGTCGGTAGACAGAGGCCATTTCCGATCACTGCCCAAACGTAAAAACATGTGCTTCCAACACACAACACCTACCACCGCCGATGATTCCTCCACTCACAGGGCACGAGATGACGTCAAACCTTCGAGGCAGCATACTCCACTGCTCTGAGAGCGCTCGCTGTCAAGTTTGAGGGCCGTTGATGCCGTGTGGCCTAGCTAGTACGGGGGGGCATAGTAAATACCTGGTAGGACCTACGGTAAACACAATAACCTATATATTTCACTATTTCCACAAAGGATATTTGGTCCTATTTGATATGGTCCCCGGTAAATAGTGTGGCCGGAGTTCTGGCTCGAGACGTGAGAGCCTGGCCCATTTCGGGTCGTTTTTTTCTTAGTCGGAAATGGGACCCGATTTCGTCGAAAAAGAAAACGGCCAGAAAGAAGTCCGGCGACACAGCATCAACCACCCTCAAACTTGGTAGCGAGCACTCTCAGAGCAGTGGAGCATTTGGCCTGGAAGGTTTGACGTCATCTCGTGTCCTGTTAGGCGAGGAATCATCGGCGGTGGTAGGTGTTGACTGTAGAAAGCACAGTTTTTTCCTGTCGCGGCATACCAGGTACCAAATAATATATCCCATCGCATGTGTGGGTTTCAACATCATAAAGGGGAAATCCTGTTCTGTTTTCTGTTTTCTGTTTTCTGATTCCGTAAGAGTCAGCCTAAACTTTGCAAGCTGCGCAACACGTCTCGTTTGTACCCCATTTTCACTGAATTTTACAAGTCGACCCGTTGACCCCCTTTTAACTGAATTTTAATTTTACAAGTCGTGCGTGTGATAAGGGCCTATCTTAACGGGGAACTTTTAGTCGGAAATCAAATTATAATTTCAAAGAATTTTAATTTGATTTCGAAAAAAAACGAGTCTGGGTACCCATACAGGGGAACGGCAGGCTAGTTGTTAATAAAAAAAAACGGGAAACAAATTTATTTCCACCGAAAGTTCCCCGTTAAGATGGGCCCAATATCCGAATAAACAAAGTAGACGGCTGGAAATCGGGAAGGAAATAGAAAGCATTAAGAGCAACAGCAGTTGCGAACGGGCCAACCGGGTTGTGCTCTCCTTTGCTCTTCGACTGGATTGTTATTCTCACTCCTAGATTCTGTATGGACACCTTGGCGATTTTTTATCGAAATCAAAACGAAATCGATTTTCGATTGCGCTTTTCGATTCTGTTTATAGACACACCCTACGTATCTAGGATTGAAGAACCGAAATATACGGACACTGGTTGTGCTGGATGCCGATGGATACGAAAAAATCTACTCCGTATTAAATAGACACATTTATTCTTTGGCAACTATAATAGGGTGATGAGTGCACATTGATTTCCGCGAGGCTGCCAAGCGATGCCATGGAGCTCATGAGCGTCGGCAGTCCACAGCTGGCCAACACACATTCCACACACATGGTAACCTGCTATTAATTTCAGGTACCAAGCAGCACTTCTAGCACTGCTGTACCTGGTAAGCGGTATGCAAGCCACCTGGTACGTCGTATACCAGCTACCAGGTACCTGGTATTTAGGAGTAGCCCTTCGAGTACATAGCCCGTGATGCAGAGATAGATGCATTTTCATGTTTGCTCCTAGGGAAAACTAAGCCTCGAAAGCGATCTACACTACTCCATTCTGCCCCGGACGATGCGGCATTTTCATGTTTGCTCCTAGGGAAAACTAAGCCTCGAAAGCGATCTACACTACTCCATTCTGCCCCGGACGATAGGCGACTCGCGCACGCAACGATTTTTGCAAGGTGGTCGGGTGGTCGTGTGATGCCTTAGGCTAATGGTCGACGACAGCTATAGCCAATTTGCTGGTGAATCTGCGTCCGGTATGCAAACTGCAACAACCAGTAGGGTAACAATCGACAGACAGGCAGACATAGCTCACCACGAAGGCGCGGTACACGCCAAACAAGCCCACCCCGGCCGCAGCATACATGGGAAAATCCGAGTTGAGAAAGTCGTTGCCATTGCCAGAGACCATCGTGTCGTGATAACAACCTGGCAAAGTGTTGACTGTTTATCAAGTTCGGCCAGGGACAGAGTGCGCGCTTCGTGGGTCGGGCTTTAAAAAGGGGTTTCTATCAGATTTCGGAGGCCTCTTTGCTTGCAGGGGCTCCTTCACTGCTGTAGCATTCCGGAACGTCGCCACAGCCACAGCTAGAGCGTCTACGACGACCACCAACCCCCACCACCTTGCTAGAGTGTTCTGTTGGTACAGAACAGCTAATGCATAAGTTTGCCGTACTAAATTTGACGCTGTGACTGGAAAATTTGCATCGCAACGATGGACGAATATGCGGAGTTCGCAAGCGACGACTTCGACGTGGAAGGATGGATCAACGCTACCGTTGCCGGCCACTTGGAGCAAGCGAAGGGCAACGGAGGGGCACTTGGGAATGGGGTAACGGCCGAGGGGTTACCTTTTCTGTCTTCCTCCACCGCTCACAGGCGAGATATATGCTTGCGTGCAGGAGATCACGTCGTTTTGCAAGACAATAAAACCGCTGAAATGATATATAAATCGACGTGTTCTTGTTCCATGTGTTTATTTCGTTCCGCCTTTCTCGGGCAGAAGATGAACGTCGTGTGCTGGGGGCAGCGTTGCGCGTGCATTGCCGTGTTGGAGTGTTGGAGTGACACTCCAACACGGCAATGCAGGTTGAGGGTTTGGTAGGTTGCACACGTCGGACAGATCACCATATATTTACAGACTGTAGCAGGCGATCTTCTAGTAATAGGTACCTGGTAGATGCCAACCTGCCGTTCTTCTGAGGTGATGAGCAGAAACTACAGCAGAATGTACTGCTGTTGTAGATCAACCCTCTCTCGGCCTGCCCCGACCTCGGGGTGGGCCGGAGTCCATCTGAACCTACGACGGTCTACTGGTGGTCATA
>JBBMHQ010069454.1:0-13245 GCA_037834295.1 Postelsia palmaeformis
CAGTAGCCGGGAGGAGGAGGAAATAGATGCACAGATGTGCCCGTGTGGCAAAGCAATAGAGAGTAGAACTCACATAGAAGGAGAATGTGACATTTACAAGGAGGAACGGGATGTGTTAGAAGGGGAGATGAGGGAAATGAACGAATGTGACATAGAGGAGTTTGATACACTCGAGCAGCGAGAAAACGATCGCTATCCTAGGAGATAGATGGTGGCCACAGGCGGCCGAGCAGGAATGGGATAATACTAGCAAAAATTTCCTAGGCAGTATATGGAAGCAACGTAATGAGCGCCCAATGGTTGGAGGTATCTCTATTAATATTAGGGGTAGGAACTGTGCTTCGTCTCGAAAGGGATGCGTTGTCAATGGTTAAATGACTAACGAAAGCAGCAAATGAGTACGCCCCCCCCTCCCTCTTGTTGAAGCTGTCATCCATAAGCAAGTCCGCCTCACAAGCGATTCTTAGTAGGATGCAGCTCACCCTTCATGCGACTCGCCAGACACCTCACGGCACTTCGTGCTTGGTGCAAGCAATGTCTGCCTGGTCGGTGACAACCCGACATGCTCCGTCCCGGCATCGTAGGGATGCGAGGGTCTATGGTCCTACGACTACGGCCATGCATGGGATCGAGAGTACATATTTCCTATCGAGTACACCCCCCCCCCGCCCTCCGATTTTTGATGGCGTCGGGGCTCGAAAACCAAGGGTGCAAGTCCAGTGAGGTTAACATGCTCCCGCGTCAAATCGCGGCCGCTCGCCAAGCGCAGAAGACTGCTAGCTTCGTTCCCGCCTGCACATCTCGAGGTTATATATGCGTAACAGGTTAGCCTCTAAATCCATGCAGCTGATTGTCGGCGTCCATTTGCATACGTATTCTTCAGTATGGTCCATGCAGAGCAATTTTACCAAAAGTTGAACATTTACATGCCGAAATGTTTCGAGGGGGTCACTTATTTTCACAAGATATGAAATATATTGCCGAAAAGCTCTGTTTCAGACGGACCGAACCATAGTCGCAGATTTTATATTTTCGTTATTGGCTTGGAGTTATCGCTTTTTCCGGCAAAGTTGGTCAAGATTTTGGAGGTCGAAACAGGTGTCACCGTATTTTTCACACCGTGTTTGAAAGTATGTCGTCGTGGGAGGAAAATATGGACAAGCAGATTTTTAGTTGACCCATTTTTGATGCGAGATATAGGCGAATAACCCACTTTTCCCCGGCTCCAGCTGTGAAAATTTTAGCGCAAAACTAACACGATGAATTAAAAAAAACTCTTCGGATTCGGACGAATCAGACCAGGACCCGGGGCCACTATTTTATTTCCGAAAAAAATCATGTGGGCCGAAAAGAGCCGTTTAAAAAAATGGCACGGGGGGCCATTTATTTTCTAAAACAAAATAACACTTGAAGTTAAACTACCATAGAAATATACTTGAAGTTGGACTGCTATTAATAACAGGGCACAAGCACCGCGTGGACAGCAGCGGCACACACTCATACAGGTAGTGTACTGGTGTGCACACCGCACTTACCCGCACACGAGGACCATGCCCGCCGGGCGCCGACCAGGGAAGAGGTGTATCTTCATTGCGAAGGGGAAGTTCGCTTGTCATGACGTGGACCTTTTGAAAGTTCAACGTGCTGAGCACGCAGCAGGACCCAACCGTTAGGTAGACAGCAGTGAGCGCCGACGCTGCTCCTCCTCAGAGTTGATGGTACCGATGAGGATCCCTTGGATACTGCTGTAAATGTCATATAATATAATATCATATCATACCATGTCACACAATATCATATCATATCATGTCATACCATACCATATCATATCATATCATGTCATATAATACTGAGTATAATATAATATAATATCATACCAAATCATATCATACCATATCGTATCGTATCATATCATATCATTTGGTATATATGATAATATACATATGATAATACTGTATATTATATGATGTCATATGATACCAGTCATACTATCATATGTATCATACGTATGCATAGCATGGGTCCATCTTCATAGTGCTTTGCTCTGGTGTCGCTATTAATTGGTGTACTATACTGCATACACAAGTCGGGGCAACGACACCGTCGTTCCGGGTTGATTTTGTTTCTTAACGAGGGAAAAAGAAGAAAACGAAACGAAAACAAAACGATACATTGTCCAAGACCGGTCAAGGGTTCCTCTCGACCGGGCGTTTCGTGAGCACTTTGTTCGGCCTGCCAATTCTCTCAAAATGAGATAGAAAAGGCCGGTGCCACGATTGTTAAAATTTCACTGCATGGACTATATGTAGGTGTATTCCTCCGATAGGGCCTGCCACGCCTTGAGCCGTGGCCGGACGAGGTCACGATCTCTTGTACCCAGGACGCCAAATGCACACGCGCGTGTCCGTATATACAACGCACACACATACCTATATGCACGTGGGCCGAGCGTTCGCGTTGCATCAGCTTGTGAAGTGAGGGACGCGTCTGAAAGATCAGCTACAGATTGATCACGAGCTACGTAGATCATCTACTATCACGGAGAGGACCATAGTAAGTAGGACCTCCGGTAAAAGCAAAAATCTATGTGCTCAACTATTATCACTAACAATATTTGGTCCTATTTACTGTGGCCCCTCGCACTATTGATAGTAGCAGACCCTGAACTACCGGTATGAGATTTTCTGCCGGATCTGTGTATAGCACAGGTCCAGCGGAGAAAACATGAGCTGCTGTGAACCATCTAGATCCGGGGTATATTCTATCTGACTTGAAGGATTTAGATGATGAAGTGAGAATGATCTATGCGATCTGCAGAGGCTCTGTCTGCCCGACTACTCTAGGCCATCTGTCCCGTCCGGTGCGTGAAAGGCTTTCTCGTGCGCGCCAAGACAGAGGGGCACCTGTGTACCAGGTATACTGTACTAGGTGCTATTTTCTGAGGCTGGATACGTGTGGGGATCTTAACATCGCCCAAAAAATGATTCCGAGAAAGACGAAAAATGAGACCGATAACACATACAAAGAGATGCGCGAAAAACGTCGCGGGATGGTACTCAAACGATATGGGGTCAAGTAGCCCGTTCACTTAGAAATGCTGTTCGAACGAAAGTGCTACCTCTCATTGCAGCAGAAGCAAAAGTGTGATGATTGTCACTGATCCACCGGGGATTAAAAAATGAGGAAAAAAATATAATTAGTCGTGCAGACACACGAAAGAGTATCGCAGCTCATCATATTAATAGGATGCGCGCAGGTTGGATCCTTCCTCTCGAGAAAACGCTGGAGGATAAGGCATGTAAAGCATTCCCATTACCATAATATTCATAGATAATAGACCTTGCTTGCTTGGCATTGTTTGCCAAACCAACACTGCCGGGGGCCGAACGTATAAGCTATACCGGTGCCGTTCGTGGTCTTGATCAGACCGTGCGCCTCGCTTCGCGCATCCTCAATACCACACTTGCTTTCCTATGGCAGGCGGTATCTATCTACAAAACAACAGGTCATTTTTGTTTTTTTAGTATTTCGATTGACGGGCAAGCACAAACCTCAAGATCATCGCACTTATTTCCCCACGTAAATGATGTGTCACGCGTCCATTTAATTGGTGCTGTTGTATAATACGTGCACGACGAGCTTCGCAAAGGCGAGGTAGGGGCGATTCTACGGCTTTCAACCTGTCTTTTCCCCCCGTATCATAGCAGCTTTTATTGTCTCTTCGCCCACCCGCTGTATCAACAGAGACCTCGAGGAAGCTCGAGCTCTCCGCTGCGAGGGACGCACGCCGCGCGGTTGACGAGGAGATGGAAGGCCGTATCTGAGGGGGAGGATCCGGAATTACAAGGCGAGCGAAGAAAAAAACACACACATAAGTGCAACGAAAGGGGCCGCCTTTTTTGGACGAAATATAAAGATCGTTTTTATTTAATATTTATATTAATATGAGCCTTATTTTCAAGACACGCCTTCTCCTCTTGACGGGCTCTAGTTTATGCCATGGCATTATGCAGTTCGAAGTAGAGTGATATGGGCTGGTGTACATACCACAGCTCTCGTGCCTTGCCGTGCCCTAGCGCACTGGTACTTCTGCGGTGTGTGCCGGCTATTTTGTACCAGGGCACTTGTTTTGGCTCTCTTCGATCGAAGATGCGCTTTTTTGTTGATTTCACGCCTGTTTGGTTATCACGAGGCTGTATTTGAGGGAAATGGGCTGATGTGAGAACACCAACATCATCATCATATGCTTCACTCATCTTCATCATCATCATATGCTTCACTCATCATCATCATCATATGCTTCACTCATCATCATTATCATATGCTTCACTCATCATCATCATCACCATCATCATCATATGCTCCACTCATCTTCATCATTATCATCATAAATGAATAATATGCTTCACTCATCTTCATCATTATCATCATATGCCTCACTCATTTTCATCATCATCATATGCTTCGCTCATCTTCATTATCATTATCATGTGCCTCACTCATCTTCGTCATCATCCTCATATGCCTTACATAACACTTGTAAGCAAAGTACAATATACCACCATCCCATGTGGGCTACTCGTACACCCAGTATGCGGCTAAAAGTGTTGGAAATTGAAAAACAAACCATGACGGAGATGGAGGTTAGGAAGAGTGGGGGCCTCACTTAGAGAGTGTGCTCAAAAATACAACCCCTGATTGCATCACTACTGGCAACCCCTATTTGAAATCCCGACCTGCAACCTCGAATTGCAACCCTTCACAACCCCTGATTGCAACCCCTGCTTGCAACTCCTGATTGCAACCTGTAACCCCCAAGTGTAACCCGCAACCCCAAATTGCACCCCCTAGTTGCCACCCCGAACTGCAACCCCTGATTGAAACCCATAGTGGCGACGCCAAGTGTCCATTGTTTTTGTGTACCCTTGCCAAACGTGGTACATCAACGCCACTACCGTATCCCGCCGCCGTACTTTTTACGTACTGCTGAGCTCTCACTGCTGCCCTGTGCGCCTCGCTACGTCGATGGGTAAGGGGGTGTGCCTGCGGTAGTTTTATTGAGGGCGACAGTCTAAACATGGATAGGGCTAAGGCTTCCGTGTACCGAAGCCTATAAGCTCATATAGCCAGCACCAGCACTGCTGTACGCACCACCCGATGAGTAATGGTCCTAGTGACTGGGCACACAACTATCACGCATGAAACTTCCGACGAATTTTCCTCCGTCAATCCCATTCAAGACTTCAGAGGGGAGCTGTACTCGGGGCAGGGGGCGCACTCATTCGTTACTTGCTTTACAGATTTTGTCCATTTACCACGCTTCACCTTGGAGACGAATTTGGGGCGATTACGGCCACTGCGTGGTTCGGGGTATGATACGATGGTTGCTGTTCGAGTTAGGATACGGGGAGTCGTATGGCACGAGCGCAGCGAAACCCTAACATGTATGTGTACAGCTGGCTGGGCACGCTCCCGCTGCTCGCAGACGGTTGATAACATCACCCATCACCGGCATCCTCAATTGCTTTCGCTGTACTATGTATAGTCAAGTGAAGCAGTGGTTGGAAATCCCCGTCGTTCAGGAAAGGCTGGACCTGGCGGCATCTCTTCTACCGCGCTGTGCCGCACCGTTCCGCACTGTACAGGCCTGTCTCCTCTCGTGGCACTCACGTGGCGATTGCTCAAACCGTACCCCCGCCACCGCAATGCACTGCACTCTGTAGAGTAACTATGACCCGTTGTAGAGGCACGGCTCCTGTGGCCCACACGCGACGGTTGCTCGAACTATCTCCTCTACCATTTTCAGGTCGTGTGTACCATATATAGGTTGAGTGGGCGTCGGTTGGCATCGACACTGTAAAACATGCCGCCCACTGCGTCAACTAGGCAACCAGGGCACCGCGCTTGTTTCCGTTTATTACTATTTGTTTTCTGCGACCGGTCACAGTCAGCGATCGAGTCAGAGATGATTTGTGTGCAGTGGAGAGCCTTCACCCCGCACGAGGGGAATGATCGCATCCGGTAGTGTTTATGGAAAGGCTCCCACGATGCGGTTCCATAGTGACGCCATTATCGTCCCTGGAAGTGACCACATCGGAAAATAAACTAACTCATTGAAGTTGCCATCCATGTGCAAGTCCGCTTCACGAGCGGCTCCTAGGAAGATGCAGATCATCACTCCATGCCACCCGCCGAACACCTTACGGCTCTTCGCGGTTGGTGCACGCAGTGTCTCTCGAGTCGGTAATTACCCAAACGAACTCCGTCCCGGCATTGCAAGGATGCGGGGGTTGATGGTTATACTACTACGGCCATGCATGGTATCAAGTATACCTCCCTGCAATGTCTGTCTCGTCAGTGAAGTATCAGGAAGTTCTTCGTCCCGTCAGTGTAGGGATACAAGGGTCCATCATACAACTACGGCCATGCATGATACCTGGTATCGACTACACCCTCCGCTATGCTCTGAAGAAGGCGCCCACCGGGCACGTTTCAGCCTCACAGCATTTCACCTAATGGGTTTTCAGCATATAACCCAGGACCACAAGTCCCCAGCCTGGCTAACCTCCCACTCCCCTGTGGCACCGATGTAACGCTTTGCTGCTCGAACGTTTTTTGTGCCTTGTTCAGTGCGATCTCCTCCCCGATGGGGCACCGGAGGAAGGACCACCCGGGCAGGTTTGGCGTCGCCACAGGACAAGCGGGACCTCCGCGCTAGGGACAGAGAGCGCGCGGTGGCATTTGGGTATTCGGGAACCGGGGTGGTTGGTGAGAACACTCCCGACGGCATATTATGCTGAGATGGGTTGGTCTTCGCTGTTTCTTATTTCTGTTTCGTTTGACGTTTTTGTCCTCGGATTGTTGTACGAGTCAGCTACATTGTTTGTGTCAAATTGCCATTGCTACCATATATTTACAAGTTATTATAGGTGCCTCACTTCTTCAGCTTCCTTTCCGTAACTCGGGTCCGGGGTCAGCGAGCGAGTAATCCGAATCTCCAAGTATTGCTTGTACGGTAGAGTGCATTGTCTCCGTTTGGCTTACTGATAGGCTCTGTGGCAGTCCCACACCGTTAGCCGCTCGTCAACGCACAACCGCGTAGAATATAAATTTAGGGTCCTCGTTAGAAAAGGAGATGGAATATGCCTGTCGAAAAGAAACGCGGCTCGAGTCGCGCCGAATGGGTGACACCGTAAACGCCGCCGTCTAATGCTGCGAGTACCGACAAATAGGGGCGGCCACGTGTGAGTTAAGTGTCATGGGTCGAGCTCTGCTTTCTCTGAGGCATGCTTGATTCTCCTGCGTGCAACCGTTTTGTTGGTGGACCAATATTCGGTCGCCACGATATACATAACGCCAAGTCGCTGAGCACCGCTTTGCCCGTAAGTTGTCCGTGATTTTTCCCCCGGGCATTTTTTTTGTGCACGCATCAGTCGCCTCGCTCCCTCGCTCCCTCGCTCTTTCCGACACCGTCCCCCCCCCCTCTCGTTTTCGCCTTCTACCGCCTCCACATTGTACCCTGCCCAACCCACTCGGGGCCCCCCTCTTCTGCCCAATTGAAGATATGTGACAGGGCACGACATGAGTCATCAACTGGATATTAGTCGTACTACTGTTATAGTCAGTCGTTTCCCGGAGGTGCCGACTATCCAACTTATTGGTTTATTGAATGCGGGCTGAACTTAGTATTATCGGGTGCCCCCCCCCCGTGACCAAGAGATGGCTAATTTGGGTCGCTTCGCGCGCCTGACTCAAGTCGGCGAGTTCGCCGGTCATCAGCTGGCTTCTCCAGCCGACTAAGGCCTATAAAGTCAGTTTGTTGGAAAAATGGCACCTCTATCCGCAGAGTTATTAGTCGTGAAACCCTGCCCACGCGCAGCTCAGCAGAATGGGTAGCGATAGATTGGGAATCGCAGCATACACGGTATGCATCTATATATATATATATATATATTAATAAACATATACACATATATATATATATATATATATGCTCTTCCAATCTCATTTATTCTCTTTGTTTCTCTCTTCTCTCTCCCTCCTATCATTCTCTACGTCGTCGAAGCTCAGATCCTGGGTCACATATCATAGTAGGCACTTCTCCCCTGTCCCTGCTTCGATTCGTGCCTTGTACTTTTATCGCTGAAAACACTTCAGCACTTTTCTTCCCTGATCGACCCGCGTCGAATGGCACCTTGAGACGGTTGTTGCCGAGGGCTCCCCACCCACATGCTCCTCCCCCCTCCCCATATCATATTCTCCCTCGTGCGCGTCTTTATCGGTGGTAATACGCGCTTGGACTGCCGCTACAGCTGCACATGAGCGCAAGCTCGCGTGGGAGCTGTCGAGCGGGGGCTTGATGTCGCTCAAGTCATTGAGGGAGCACGCCAGACGGCTGGGACGTTCCTGTAACGGCTTCGTCGCCGACGAGAAGGTAAGGAAACACAGACGGTAAAGAATCCCCCCCCCCAACCTGGGCAATGGTGGCCGCGAAGTATTCGTTGTGGAAATGAACAGCCAAAATGTAGCGCAGCACTAACGCTCACGGAGTTGCTAGGTAGCTCACCACTAACGCTCACGGAGTTGATAGGTAGCGCACCCCTAACGCTCATGGAGTTGATAAGTAGCGCACCCCTAACGCTGACGGAGTTGCTAGGTAGCGTGCCACTAACGCTGACGGAGTTGCTATGATATGATATGATATGATATGATATGATATGATATGATATGATTATCGACACCTTGAGGGTTTTGCTAGATTGTCTAGACGCCTTCACCACATGTTTTACGTTTACGCCTACGTTGTGCCACGAGGCATGATTTTTGTGTGGGGATAGAGATTGACATGCCCCGCGCGTGCGTACGTCGTCGCTCATTGCCAGCTCTAAGCATGTGCGTTATTTCCTTCCGTTAGGACTGGGAGTCGGTGGAATTTCACGACTTCAAGCTCATCGGTCGAATGCCGTTTATTTTACGCGTTGGGTTGGGTTGGGTTGGGTTGGTTTGGGGGCGTTGAATTAGGTTAGAATAGGTTAGGCTGGGTTGGGTTGGGTCGGATTGGTTAGGGTTCGATTGGGTTGGGTTGGGTTGGGGAGGCGGGGTTGGGGTTGGGGTTGGGTTGGGTTTAATCTGGGGTTGGGTTGGGTCGGGTTCGAGTGCGGCAGCACGAGCGAACATAAAAGGTGTGACGGGTGGATCGTGCGGCCTCTCCACCCCCTGCGACCGACCCAACGAACAGCCAATTAAGACAAATGCCGTTATCACTACAAGAGAACTGCGCGCCATAGGATATGACACATCTATATTAACTATCATAGTCAAGTTGTGTGCAATTTTGTCAACACCATCGCCGGTCCTCGTTTTCATTATAGTGGCCGGTGCTGACGGACGGCAGACGCCTCAAGCAAAAACCAAAAAGCGACGCCTGTTTTCTTTCGGTCCCGTCAAACTTACAACATCGTAGTTTCTAGCTATTTACGGGGAGGCATAGTAAATAGGACGTACGGTCCACACAAACACCTATATATTTACCCATTTTTACCAACAATATTTGGTCCTACTAACTATGGTCCACGGTAATATCGAAAGGGCTGATGTAGCCCTCGCTGGGAACTCATTGGTGGGTAGCAGAGGAGCATAGAATACGATGCAAGCACTGGTCACAAAACAGTTATTTCGTTCTAGTAGTATTCCATTTGCCATCCGACAATGTATGATGTTTGTTCTAATCATACCACCTGCATATAAAAGGCATCCAGAATCTGAGTGCTTCAGGCGCGTGGTTGGCCTTTGGGAGATTGAGATCTTGCGACGGGACGCGGCGATGCTGGAGCGCCAGGGTAGAAATGAGGACCCTAGTTTTTGGTTGTGTGGTCGTCGGAATGAAACTCACTTCGCTCACAATAATAACGTTTGGAGGTGCTCATGGCTTTGCGCGAAGCTGGCTATGCGCTAGACGTGGATGATGTCAGCACCCTGCGGACCGGTCTAGGGATCGATGCCGACGGCAAAGTGGATCTCAAGGAGTTCATGAGCATGTGCGAGGATATTGCCTCGAGCCAGGTACGGCACAAAGCTAATTAGAAGGCAAAGGCTATCACTAAATCCCCCCACGACAGTTCTAGCGCTCGCTCATCGAGTGAGGTAGGGCCGCCCGTCAGCGGGCAGAGACGAGTCACAAGGTTGACACTGTCTCCTCATTTTGTCAGGTGTTATTTTGGTAATGTTGTTCAAGACGAACTTGAATAGGAGAAGGGGAGACACGCACGACCCCGCGGCAATGGAAACGAAATGAGGCAGTGCCTGAATATACGTTGAGCCGTTCTGTCAGAGTTCGAAAGTCCTGACGGGTTCAAATCAGATGTGTTTGCGGTTGGCGATCCCCCTGGGTTGACGTCAGTGCATGTGTTGGAAGCAAGGAACGGGTGTTACGCTTTTCAAAAAAGGCCCGGCCATGTGAACGTACGTATGATATTAATATGAACAATGATGACGTTCTCACACTACAGTAGGTATTTTCCGGAAGCCTCACCCCGAGGAAACGAAACAGGTTCAACCAAAGCGTCCCTGTGGAAGACAACAAACAATCACAAAGTAGTACGTGGAACTGCATGAAGCACAAGTACGCAAGGGAGCGGTAATAACACGCTATGATGTAAGATTCCGTATCGTCCGCGGCCAACCTATTTGCCTGGGGCATGTGATGTATATGTACATACACCCGTATCATAAGACAATACAGCATCTTCTTCCTCCTCCCCCCTGACTTGCACCGCGTCGGGTGGTTGTTTCGATAAACACGACGCTCACAGAGACAGCGATCAGCCCTGGCGTATGGCACCAAACCCCACGCATGACATGATACCACCATACCCCCCGGGACGATCGTACGACCCTGATTTCTCGAACGCGACGGGAACATCCACGACAAAAGTGGCGCGTTTGGGTTTATCTCGATGACACATTTTTTATAGAATACACCTCTCGAAGTTTTCCTTCGCACCTCCGTTCGTTTGGGAGAATTTCCTTCGAAATTTTCCCGAGGGGGTGTGTGTTTCTTATAATATTATGTACCACTCATGTGTCATGAGGCCGTGCACTCCCCCCCGTCCGCTTACCCGACGGCGCTTGGGACCGCTTGATGCAGGATTGGTACCTGCCACCAACCGAGATGCTGCCGACGGAAACGGTATCCCGGACGGAACGCGAAAGCGAGTCCTTTGACGAGGCCGTGACAAATAGAGGCCCCGCCCCCTCCAGCCTGCGTACGCACGGGGGTGCTTCATCACACCTCCACCGTTCAGGTGACGCAGCTACCCACCATTCATGTTAGGAGCGGAGGGAAGGACAGGGGGGAGGAGGGAGGGAGGGAAAGAGGGAGAGAGGGAGGGGGGGAGGGAGAGAGGGAGAGAGGGCTGCCCAAAGAAAATTAGGTTCCACGAAGCTTCCGACAGTCTTACTGTGGTGAAGGTAGGGAGGGGTTACATGCATCTACCATTGGCAGCAGGGGGCACGGAGCAAAGAGAGATGGGGGGAGGCTGCCCACACAGGGCTATAGTTTTTTTCATGGTAGCTTGACATTTTCGTGTGGAAGCGTGATGCATGCGAAGAGCCGGGACAGGCTGAATACCTATCGGAAGCAAAGGCCCATCCCACAACAGGAGGGTCCAATTCAAGCTCCCTTTCGCCTGCGGTTCAGGGTCACTCGCGCGGATCTTAATCCTTTCGATTCGTATCTTCACGTTTTTGGTTAGAGGGTTTGTTCGGGTGTTACAATGTGCACCGCCGTGGCAGTGTATGGCGCTAAGCGCGCAAACATAACAAGCCAAGACCGGTTTCGAGTGCGTCGCAGAACCACTCGCATGAGAGGCCTCCACTCAACAGGGGCGGAAACGGGGGTACCTCTCTTCCTCCCTCCCTCCCTCCCTCCACCCTAGGCTTCGCTAACACGGAGCTGCGGTTGGGCAAGATGGTCTCGAACGTGGCAACGGGCCCGATACGCCCCAAGGTCGAGCGACACAAGCTGGAAGACAGGGGCAGGCGTCTCGCAAGAGCCGGTGTAGGCCAACTATTGTTTCCGTATAACAAGCAGTTATTTTGGAGCAAGTCTTCCAAGAAACAAAAACCTAGGACCCAAGCAAGTCGGACATTCACCTGTCCGTTTCTAGACCGTACGTGCTGGAGGGCTTCGAAGCGGGAATACGTTGAAATGGCACCATCGTTTCGTTATGACCCCGGCCGCACTACACACTCGACGGGCGAAACGAAACACCGCTAACTAGTGGTCTCCACCATATCGATTATGTATACTACATATTTAGGGGGGGGCATAGTAAATGGGACAGTGAACCATAGTTGATAGGGGTAAATATTGTTACTAAATATATGTAAATATATAGGCTTTTGTGTGGACCCCAGGTCCTATTTGATATGTATGCTCCCCGTAATAAATATTTGTTATAAACAGCGAAACGTATGGGGGGTTTTTGTGTTCTATTTAATATCCCCCCCCTGCAGTAGTAGCGCCTCTGACTCTCTAAAAGTCCCGTACCCTGCACCGGCATGAGGAATATTACACTACGTAGTTGCCTCTCCCCCTCTAGAACTCTGTACCCTGCGTCGCTTGATTGAAAACGTTACCAGCAAATTTGACTCTCTCAAACCTCCAGCACGCCTGTAGCCCCCATGAGGAAAACGGCTTCATCACGTATGGCCTCTGGCTTTCCCTGCGCCTCCCGCCCCCCGCGCCACCATGATGGAGGATTGATCTCACGAACGCCTCTTAGACGCTTCTGACTCTGAAAACCCTTTGTTGAACCCCCGCTCCATTTTTGGTTTTGCAGTAGTAGGTGTGCCTTCCTTCGTAGGGAGGTGTATAGTTTTTGCAGCAGTGAAATAGACCATCTCTCACGCCTTTGACTCTGCAGTAGCCCTTTTGAGACCACCCTCGCCCACTTTTGTGTGGGACACATTTTGCAGCGATAAAATAGTTAACCCCTCCCCCACCCCCCTCCCTCTTGCTAGCAATCTCTGCTCAGTCGGCGAAAATCCGACGTGCTCCACCCCTCCGTTGTACGCAGGGATGCGAGGATCTAAGGTCTTACGACTTCGGCCATTCATGACATAAGCATACCTCCTCGTGCTTCTTTTTCGAAAGGGATGCCTGGTCAGTAGCCAAATGGCTAGGGAACGAACCTATTGAATACCCCCCCCCCCCTCCCCCCACTGGGTTGGCGTCGTTTGGCA